>JBCJKH010052847.1:37713-61338 GCA_039877255.1 Loriculus beryllinus | reverse complement strand
AGGTCCAAGGAGGTGATCCTGCCCCTCTACTCTGCTCTTGTGAGACCTCACCTGGAGTATTGTGTGCAGTTCTGGTGCAGTTCAGTAGTTGCCCAAGGAAGTTGTGAGTGCTCCATCCCTGACAGTGTTCAAGGCCAGATTGGACAAAACCTTGGGTGACATGGTTTACTGTGAGGTGTCCCTGCCTATGGCAGAGGGATTGGAACTAGATGATCTTAAGGTCCTTTCTAATCCTAACTATTCTATGATTCTATGATACTGAGAGTTTTTCAGTGCAGCTGTCTGAAAGCAGAATTGGCTAAAGAGACTGAGTGAGTGCCAGTCACTTCTGAAACGTTTGTGCCCTATAGTGGATATTAGGGAAAATAGTAGCTTCTCCATAATGCATGCGATTTTCCTTTTCTAGAGTACACAGGATAGGCCCTAAGAGTTTTGGGATTGAATTTCAGTGAGTCCATTTATGTTAGTACAGGATTTAGTCCTCAAAGTCAAACTTTGCAGGCTCTAGCACGCTACCATGCCTGTCTCCGATACTGATATGAGTGTATATAAATCTTAGTGAGATTATGGGCATCCATAAAAATTCAGAGGAAGTTGGCCCTTAAAAGACACTGTATGAACTGAACTATCAGATATTAACTGCTTACTGCCCCTTCTAGTGGAATTGCATCTTCAGTAAGAGAGAGGTGGTATCAATTTAAATCTTGAGACCTGATGTCAATATGGTTTCTTAAATCACTGTGTCACCATATCACCTTTCATTTAATAACTGCTCATTAGATAAAATGTCTCATTCTTTTTAGAGACTTATAAGCAATGAAGGAAATGCTGCTGTAGTGTCTCATCATAAAACGGCTTTTGGCATTAATTTAGGACAGATGAATGTTTTCTTATGGTTTTCCTTTTAGCATCTTCACAGACTTGACAACACATCAGGTTGGATTAATATTCCACCTGGAAGCAAGTACTTACTTTCTGCCCAGTGTAATTTGCTGGAACCTTTCAGTTTTTCTCTTTCACACGAAAGAGGCAGTAAATCGTCATGATTGGTATCTAGGCCAAGAAGCAACATTTTTCAGAGCTTCAATTGCTCTTTTACTTTCTTTGGCTTAAGAATCCATTTTGGTTTTGAAAGAAGCTTAACGCAATGTTGTTTATTTACTTAAAGGAACCATGAGTGGAAAAGCAAAACATCATCTCAATTGAACAGTTATGGAAAAAAAATCCTGCTTTTCCAATGAGCAAATTTAAACAGCCTCTCCATGGACTGTTGCACTGCATCAAAAGCATTTCCTGTGAATAGCATAAGAAAATTCTTTTGATTTTTTTTTTTTTTTTCCATTTTAGTTTGATCTTAATGAAAGATTATCAGGAGCTGAGGCTAGAAGTGATTCTGATCTATTGATTTGTACAGACTGTGGAGCGAGGATACAGAGGGATCCAGAAAAAAACAAACCAAACCAAAACAAACCAAACCAAAAAAAACCCAAGCAAAACAAAAAAACCACCCAGAAAAACCCAGAAGGCTGGCATCCGATCATATTTAACCAGCAGACTCTGATGTTTATGACTGAGGTGCCAGGTTCTGTTGGGGAAAAGAGGGATAAAAAGTGTAGAGCTCTTCTTCCAGATACATCTCCAAAATATTTAGTCCTCAGGAATGTCTGTGGTGTTTGAAATATTTTGAATATTCAGGTTAAGCAAGATTCAAGGATCCAGAAGATTTGAAATGTTACCGTTAAAATCCTTAAGGTAGTAGAAGCCTGGATTCTTGTTGGAAAACTTAGGAGATGCAGCAGGATTTCTCTTAATTGTATGTATGAGTACTAAATGGAATAAAAGATTTGTTTTATCCAAGTCTTCACAGAGATGGATTTGGCTATGCTTTAGAATTTTGCGTGATAAAGGAGACAAAGATAGGCATTTCAGAGGTGCAGTTTGTTAGAGAAGCTAAATCACGAAGATCATGTCGTGTTGATACACAGGAACTTACTATACAGAGGAAGGTAAAAGGAGGAAGGTTGTTTTAAATGAGCATTTCTTATTGGTACTCATGTCATTTAAGCATCTAGAACCTATAGGCGGAAAAATATTTAGTAAATCACAAGTAGCAAAACTTATCCATACAAATTTATTGTAAAACATTATATCCTGCAGACCTTTCAGACCCCCACTGATTCTGAATGCAAAAGAACTATTGGATTAAGCATATTTTCTAAAATAAATGTAAATGTCTGTCTTTATCCTCTGTATTCTTTTCTGAATCAGTCTTGAATCAGAGCTGATGTCAAAGAGAAAAAAAGGAGGGGAATCTAGATTACTTGTGTGAAGGGGTTGTTTGAACATGTGTACCATTCAGCTCTAGAGAGACATTGCACTGAGGTCACAAAGCAATTGTTACTGAAAATTTCTGTGTATGAAGATGGACAAAAATCCACCTTAATCCCATCATGGCTCAGCTGTCAGAGGTCTGATGAGGTTACTTCATATTGTACTTTTTGTTACTTCAGATTGCAAACCATGATATTTCCCTTTTGAACTCATATATCAAATGCTGTTTGTTTTTTTAAAGCACAACTCAAAGTCAATATTAATTTAATAATTGTATGGTTTTATTGGTATTTAATGACTATGCAAGTGCTTAATAATGGAAAACTTGTTCTTTAATTCAGTGTTGTAACTGGGCATATCAGTGAACACATTCTCATGCACATGTTTTTATAAATCATTCTTACTAATGTCTGAAATAAAATTTAAAAACAGAACAATAATGAATAGTTCAGGTACTAATGTTGCAGTTTAAACTTCTTTGAATTTTCTAATGTCCTTCATTTTTTCATTCCCTTTAAAGGTACGATTTTTTTATACATATTTTAATCTTGATGAATATATCTACGTAATAATAACAATACTAATAAAATTAAATTAAACTGGATTAAAAAAAAGTCTTTAAATATGTGGTGGGGAATAGTTGTCATTTCTGGATTTCTTGAAGGTCTAAGACTGTGTTATAAGAAACCCATTTTTCCCTGTCATGCCTTCTTTTATTGTCCCATTTCCTTTGTACCTTAGTCTTTCTGGCCTGTTCTTTTCAGATGTCCTCATTATGAGAAATTTCAATCCACTTAATTTTTATCTTTTTTACAGTCAGAACTCCACACAGATTAAGAAGTATTCTATGCCAGCCATTGGCTGACTCTTGTATTCCTATGAACTGTGAGTCATTCTTCAGCCTGAAAAAGACCTCGTTGCCAGCAGTAAAAGGTTGCTTATGTACATATTCAATGAAGCCAGTGCAGTTTTTTGTTCTGAGTAAAGTGTGTTATAGAATTCCCTTGGTGTTACAGAACATGCTCTTGCCCATCAACATCAAGATTTCAGTGCTCTCATTGCAAGAAGTGTTTACTCAGAACATCCTCTATAAAGTGGGGAATAACCTCAGTTTCTACTAAAATCACATTCAACACAGATGTAGTAATAGACTGTAAGTGTACCAGTCTGGGTTGCAGAAAAATTTAAGAGTTCCTAGAGAAATTTAGGTCCTTAAGTACAATGGAAACACCTCCTGAGTGTCTTTCAGGACCTACACTTCTTTCTTATATAGAGAAAAATAGGCCCATTGCAAGAGACCAGAAATATCCTAAAGGAGATGTATAATTTTTATGATTGCATTTACAAGATTTATCTGGTTTGGTGAAGGAGAGTGTGTATTTAGTGTGTTGAGGAAAGGTCTAATGCTAACTGATCTTAAAGAAGTTATTTTTGCAGTGAGCTTGGCTTGATTACTTTTGTTTCTCTTCTCCCCAGACTAGCAGGTCTGCTTTCCTTTCCTGTGAATGTAAACTTTCCCTAGTCTTAAACCAGTGTGAGATCTTACAGGAAAGGGACCTGTCCTTTACGTTGAGAAGCTGGGAAAACAGCTGACCTGCATAACCTCAGCCTGTATTAGTCATCAGCTTATTATTTATAAATAGATTAAAGAAATCAATGTTCTATGAATATTTCTGTCTCTTTAGCTTTAGGTGATTTTTTTTTTTTTTTGATGTTTATATTATCCCAGATGCTCTTTATTAGATTTTTTTTTTTTCTCAGATCCCACACTGAACATGATTCAAATTTTATATTTAAGAATCTTATACATAGAAGTACAGAACTGACTACTGGTACTTTTTGTTGGTGCTGATATGAATTATGAAAGTAGAAAATGTACTTAGTTGTACCAAAATGTCTGTGAGTGACTCCAAGCCACTATGGTACATTGTTTAATATTATTTGATAAATGACTGACCATGTATTTTATCTTTTCCTGCTAGTTTATCCAGTAACTAATTGTACATGTCAGGCATCTGAGGTGGGACAGAGAAACTGGTACATCAGTGTGTCTCATTTAGATCTTCCTACAATAGAGAATAGCAGTTTCCCACAATGGATCTGTTAGATGGAAGAAAAAAAGTAGATGATTTTCCAGGAAGATGATAAGGAATCAGGCCACTAAAGCTGCTATTCAGTGTTTTGCTGTTTTACCTTTTGCCCCTAATAATCAGCAAGCCTCCTAAATGTTCATTATTAGAGTTGGAGATACTAACCCAAATGCAAATTGTTGTTTCCTTTGCAACCAGACTTAGATACAGAAGATGATATTTACAAATGCCTTTTAAGATTAGGTCCATGCTTTATTACATGTGAACCCATGTGGGATTATACCTGGTGGGTCACTATAGTTGCTTCTCCACTTATTCCAAAAAGTCAGCAGTAACAGGGTGATGGTGGGGAAGATAGCTGCGGTCAGCAGGTACCTCATACAGACTGGTAGCATTTCTAAGCAACAGTTCCACAGTAAGGATTATCAAACACATGAGATTTACCAGTCTTATTGCTTGCAGCATCCAAGTGTCTGCAGTTGACTGGGTAGAGCATCTTGCCAGTTATTAGTCATATATATATTTTTTCCCTTAATGTATCTTTACATTGCAAAAAGATTCCAGTATCTTTTTCAGAAAGTCAAATAAAAATGAAGCTGTGCTAGGTTATTTATATGTGAGATTTTTAGGCGTAACACTGCCAGTTGTGGAAAGCAGTTGCTGACTCTTGGTCTGCCATTTATTCAAAACATATCAGAGCGCTAGTCATCTACTGAACTTCTGTTTACAGTAGCATAACTTCAGTAAGCCTGACTCTTACTCTAGTTTTCTACAATATTATAATGAAATTTGTAAAAGTTGCGCTCTTTTATGGTTATGACTGAAGAGTTTTTTATAAAAAGATAACTTGAAGCAAAAATTAGAATGAGTCAGAAAGTTACTGTAGATGATCAAAATGAGAAAGCAGAATGATGGCACTTCTTTACTCTTACTGCTAACACCATCAAACTGAGCTGCTCCTTTCTACTGGAATTTAGCCCAACCCATCTGAACAGTAACATTTTTCAGTACCCAAGGAATCTGGTCTAAGGGTTTGTGTGAATCCTGTTCTTTTCTGTACTGTGCAAGCTATATGAGCTTTGCTCCAAAACACACTTTATTGGATAATTCTGTTATCCATCAACACAAACAATAGAACTGCACTTGCCTGGATTTACATCTTGAGTAATTATTTCAGCTTTCATTTAAGTTAGTTTCTAAGCATCTGTTTTTATTGTGGCAACAGGTCCAAATCTTTGGTAACTGGACAGAAGCCTTCATGTGTCCTTAACACTCTTCTTCCTTTTAAATTTTATTTCCCTTTTTTCCCATTTTCCTACTCTTAGGGTTTTTAATCTACTTCTATTACATCCTTTCAGCATTGATTTCTTATTTCTTCCTTTCTTTTTTTCTGTTTACTGGGTTTTCTAATCCTTATATGTGTCTTTTACTACTGCAAGAAGGTTGATCGAAATACTACTAATTGTGTTTTTGTGTGCCTGACAAATTTTGCCGTGTCTTGTGCAGTCACATCTAGAGTCTGATCAAAATGTCTTAATATATGGCACTGAGTTCACTCAAGGTGTCATATCACAGAAAAATTGCACACACCTTCTAAGCAATTTGGATAATCTAATACTCTGAGGACAGTCTGAGATATCTTTTTCATAGGATTTAACTTCTTCGACCTTCCAGAACCTCAGGCAATTGGATGTATAACTATTCTCCACTTTACTAAAAATAAATCTCTCTCTTTTCAAATACTTATGTACACACACATGAACTTACGTATTTATAGCTAAATAAGGTCATAAAAAAAGCCAAAAGATCTAGGATGTTTTAACTATTTCATTGACTTTTCAGACTGTTTTTAAGCTGTTTTTTAAACTTTAAAGGCAACACTGATAGTGAACGGTTCCAAATGGTAAAACAGAAAATTCCCTTCAAATATAACCGGCCCGTAGAGGAGTGGCTGCAGGAAAAAGGTAACAGTCATTAAAGCTTTCATTTTAAACCCATTTGATTCTAAACCCTCATTTTTAAAGCCTGCAAATAAATGTTTCTTAAATGATAATCGCCTGCTGCATAAATGACTGTTTTAATTTTCATTATAATTTGTGTCAGCTTCCACCTGCCATATGTTGATAAATCATGCTATAATACATTGCTATTAAAATGCAGTTAAAGGGACAAAATTCTAAGCTTGCTATAATAGTAATGACAAACAAACAAGCAAAACTTTTCTAAAAAAGCAGAAAACAAAAAAAAAAAAAATCAAACCACCAAAACAGAGTAAAGAGCAACAACATGTATTATGGCAATTTAACCACTGCATGATTTTCCTATTTTTATTTGTTTTTAAACTATGTTTATATCTTTATTATCAAAGTTTTCTTAAACATATTCAAACCTACTCGTTAAACCACTTCTTGTAAGGTTGGTTTTTTTTTCTCATTAGTCTGATTAGCTACCATGGCTATGTCTTTCCTAATTATATTAAGATAAATAATTGATTTTAAAAAATGTTGTAAAGAAAATATTTTTTAACATTTTTATTTAAACTACAGTGAGGGAGACAGAGAAAGATGATTGTTCTGTTGCTTTTATGCTATGTCTGGAGTAGTTTCAACTCTCATGATACCTTTGTCTTAAATCATGGGTCAAATTATTGGCTAACTTAATCTCAGGCAGTGCTATTTAATTTGTGGGCTTGCCTGGAGTAATTAGCCTCAGATCAGTAAAAACTTGTTAACATGCACAAGTCCAGCTGGCTTGAGTGAGAGTTCAGCATACACTCCTGACCTGTTAAAACAGGACTTGTGTCAGAACAGTAGTGTTTTTTTATCATTGATTTGGAAGGGGAAAAAAAAATCTTGGCTGTAGAGTCCATTCTAAAGCCTGTTGAAAGTAACTGAATACAGTGGTGCTTAAGCCAGAAAGATCTTTTTGCTCTATAATAACTATGGTATTAAAAAAAAAATAAAAATCACTGTAACTGACTCCTTGCCTTGAAGTATAGAAAAAGCAGAACAGTCTTCTCTTGTTTCCTCTTAAGAAAGTACTGCTGATAAAAGGGGGTGACATTTGAACTCAGATCTTGCATTTTCTGTGCTTATTTTGATTATGATTGTTGACAAATTTTCCAAGAGGGAAAACCAATGTTTTGTAGAATTAAAAAAATACAAAATTCATGTTCTGTTTCAAACTTCTGTCATCAGCTGAATTAACAGATTGATTTAGCCAGGATAAATTAGATCACAAAGGATGTGGCTAAGTATAGTCGAAGTATTTTTATATGAGGAGTCTGATCCTGCAAAGTCTTGTGCACACTCAGTTCCCATTGACTTTTGTGAGAGCTGACAGTGTTGCCCACTTTTCAGGTTTGGTGTGCAAAAATGCAATATTTGCAGCTATAGCTAAAATATTTCTGAAAGTAAGACAAAAATATTTGTGTAACTAAAATTTTATTTATTTTTTTTTTTTTTTTACCACCAAGGTTTTCTGGAATAGTTAATTCAGCTAAATTCTAGGTAAATTTTAGGATGAAGGTATACAGAAAATGCTTATTGAGTCTCAGTGGGTTGCCCTGTTAATTTACAACATCAAACTAAAATAAATAAATAAAGCTTAACACTAAAAAGAAGATAATTTTGGTGAGTTTGAATTGTTAAAGTCCCTTTAACACTAAAGACAGTGAGTGCCTCAGCTTTGTTAAAACAGATGCATGTCTAATTCTCTGATGCAGCTCATGTGCTTGAGAAACTCCCTTTTGTTTTCTTGTGTTTTGTCTCAGTTATGGGGTTGGTTGGTTGTTTTTTTTCCTTTTTTTTTTTTTTCCACCAAATTTTTTGGTTTATGTCATTGCTTTTTCAAGTTTGAGCTTATGAGCATGCTAAGGCACTTTCATTTGTAAGCCAACCTGAAGTTTTGAACTGAAGTCTACCTTTTGTGGTTATTGATGCTTTGTTAAAAGACAATCACACATGCAGTAGGGTCTAAAAAAAGACAATATTTGAGTGTTCATACATTCTCAAAGCATTATCTGGTTTTAGGCTCAAAGAGTAGAGATATGTTTTTGCAAAAGTAAAAGGAAATTCAGTCTTCACGCTTTGTGCTAGGGAATGACATCATGCAGTGTAACAGCTGAGACAGTATCACTTTGTTCATTCATTCCAAAGTAGATAGAAGTTTTGAGCAACTTAGGTACCACTCAAAAAATAAGAAGAATGAATAATTTACCTAGCTGTTCACCAGCCTGCTCATCCATCTGGTCATCAGTCCAACAATTAATGTAACATGGAAACCTTCTGTCAGCAGACTTTATAAAGATGATGAGTAAAAGGGTAGCTTGCTATAAAAATGGAACAGTATGAACTGGTGGATGAAGGAATAGACTCATCAAAGAGACAGAATATAGAATAGCTTTCTTGCCCATGTGAGTTCTTGGCTTGAGCAAGGTAAAATGAAACACTTTTTGATTGACATTTTTGAATACCATAGATTGGGTCTTCCTTTGGTACCACTGTTACATTATTTATAATAATCAAATAGTTCATTCTTCGGAAAAAAATCATCTTTCTAAAGTGGCATCATTACTGGTTTTTGGTTTTGGTTCTTTTAATTTTTTTATTTTTGTAAAATTGTTTAAAATATTTTTAAGAGGAGCCCAGGTAATAAGCAGAACAGCAAACACTTTTAACTTCACTGAGATTATGTATGTGAGTAAAACAAACAACAAAAAAAGAAGTGTTAGTCCTAAATTGTTCAATTAAGTAGTCATACTTAAATTATGATAAGGCACAGATGTTACCAATTCTGCAATTGGATGAGCTAATAAAGACCTAGAAGCATCTGATTGAAAGGACTGATCCTGTAAGTCCTTAATTCTTCAAATCTCTCTTACTTACATGTGAAGTCTTGTTGATGTAAATGAATGTACATTTGAAGCAAGAACTGTTAGTAAATCAGCCAAAAAAATTGCTCTTAGAGTTATGAAAAACTTACACATTTACTAAGATTTCTCTGTGATATTTTTGTTATACAGTTTTCCAAATGAAGAAGTCAATGAGAGAGCAAACAAAAAGCCTGAGAGGTTGAATTATTCAGAATACTTGCAAAACACCTCAGAAACTTAAAATATGCTCATGATTTTGCTCCCATATGACACTAAAATAGCAGTAGGAAGAGTTCTCTGTGGCAAAGGACTGTAATTCTGCAACTCTTACAAACCTAGTAGAATTTACTAATGTAAACAGTAACTCAATAAAATTAAGTGGCCAAATAAATTTTACTTAGGTGAAGTAAGGGCTTCAGAACCATACCATCAGAAGAATGATTAGAAGAGACCTATGGTGGCAGAATTAAGTGTTTGTTCTCTCAACAGTCTTCTCTCATTTCACATGCATTTCCCTGTTGTCTTTACTCATGAGCCTGTATACTATCATGGAGTGAAGAATGAGAAATATCAGGTTTTAAGTGGCTCCAACAAGTGATTGCTCTTTTAGCAAACACAATTCTGGTATCAGGACTGTCTCCAGTATTAACTATATGGTGCAGTGCATGAATCCTGGTCTGGAAGACCACTTCACAAAAGAGGGTCCAAAAGACATAAAGTTCTTATTTTACTGGAGTGGGCCCCGTCCTTGGTGTACACATTCTTTCAGCATTAGAAGATGCAGATGAAGACCCAGAAATGTAGACATGGTCTTTTTTTCAGCCTCAGTATACTCCTTATTCTTGAATGTAAAGCAAGAGATATGACAGATATGTCTAAAGCTGTACTATGAGCTTGGGTTAGAATAGATGACATCCTTAGGAGAGTTGTAATTCTCCAGTAAAAGTGACGGAACCCCTTTTCTGTCATGACTTGGGGAGCTCTCCTAGCTGGAACTGCTTAAATTCCTTCGTTATCATCACCCACCCCTTTTCCCTTTGATAGAAGATTAAAAAAAAATGCATCACTGATTCAGGAGGAGAAAGGAATGGAAATGGAAAGCTTTGAATGGTCAACACTTTCCCTTCATTTTCAGGGATAACATCTGAAGATTAGTGAAATAGCTCCTTGTTCTTTACTCATCTCACCTCTACCTTTTGCCACTCTTACCGTGAGTGAGGTGGGAAGGAGAGAACAGTAGTAAGTGAAATATCTGGGTACGTAGGGGCAGGAGCAATATGGAAACACATAGCGTGCCAGAAGGAAGTAGTATGTGAGAAGGGAAAAATGTGTAGTAAAGAACTGACAGCATATCCATTAAAAAAATCCGAAACACAAGACAGAGTAGAAAAGCGAACTGAGGATATGGTATATGAGTTTGTATGCACACTTCCACAGTGTGCAGTGCCATGTCCTCTAGGTCAGACAGGAGCTGAGCTGAGAGGGCTGAAAATTTTGACAGGTATTGACAGATCCTTTTTTCCTCATAGACAAGAGGAAAGGCTCTGTTAACGTGCTCAGGATGTGTGGCTTCAGTGCATGTTTGTTGATGTTCTAATAGACATATGTTGCCTCTGGTAAGTTTAAAACCTCCTGAGATGCAGAATATCGCATCAGGTGTTTCAACACTTTCCAGGGGAAGGATACCCTCCATTTTTATTTATCATTTCTTCATCAATGCAGTTACTCCACCTTGATCAAGTCCTCATGTTTCATTTACAAATCTGTAGGTGAGGAGCACAAGGGATGTGCAGCCCACCTCCACTTGTCCGTATGTTACACCTCTCCATACACTTTTGCTTAGTTAGCTAGGGCCCTCTCTGGGGACAGGAACTCCTTTCAGATACATTTCTTCTCTTGTCCCCATTCTCTTCCCCATGGTCCATCCTGTCACCATAAGATGATGCAACACCGCATCACCACTTGACTTCAAGACCCGTCACGACGACCACCAAAATTGGTGAGCTCCCCCTCATATTGTGATCTGCTGTAACCACTGGCTGTGAAGGAATGAGCAGTGGGTTATAGGCTGTGCTTTGTTACATGGTGGCATTTTGCACTTCTCATCAGGGTGGACTAGAGAGAGGAAGTGGTGAGTGAGAACTGGGGAGCGGGCATGGGATGGGAACATGTGATGCAAACTTCATAAAAATGAGAAATCAGAGTAGATATTTGAATGATGATTGACTTGATGCTGCATTGATAACCCTTCTGAGCTCTGCCCAGTCTGGCTGTCTGTTAATTCAACAGATTCCAGATGGCATGCCCCTAATTTTCTGAAGAACAGTGAAATTATAGGCACTGCATTTGCACTGCATGAAGCAATTTATTTTTAAACATAGTCAACCTAGTGCAGCCTGGGACATAAACAGTATTCATAGAGCAGTCCAGGCTGAATATGATTTAAGTATCCTACAAAACCAGGTGAATTGGCAATTATTACTAGATTTATTTTTAATAAATATATTTTTCATTATATATGCTATTTGACCATTCCTAACACTCAAGATGTAATCTTTAGTAAACCACTTAAACCTGTCTACGTTTGAATTTCACTGTCTGTAAGAGGATAATCAAGTGTAAGGCATTATGAAGCTTAACCATCTGAAGCACAGTGTTATACTCACAATTTCAAAAACTTTGCTTTTTAAGAGACACCACAACAGTTTGCATTTGGTGTTTCTTGGGTTCAGATTCATCAGCCTTCACAACACAAAATTTACAGGTGGAAAATCATGATGGATCCTGTCTTTAGATTCCTACACAATTCTTATATCACCATCAATATTTTTCTGATGTAGTCCTCAAGCCACCCCTTAAAACCTTTGCACTGTTAAAAGTGGCTTTTTGAGTGAATTCCATCCTCTGACCAGTCAAAATAGAAGGTTTATTTATGGGCTGAAGTTTGACAGGTACTGCAATTTGAATTGATAGTAGAAAATAGCCACATATTGGAGCCTTATTTGTAGTTTAAAATAGGTCAGACTCTAAAAGAGTGGGTACAAATTTCTGACTGACTCAAAGTTCCTCCAGAATTTTGATGTGTGAATGGATGCTGAGGTATGAGGTTCAGTTTTAGCTGTTCTTGCTTTCAGGCTAATTTTCCTCATCAATGAGCTTTAGGCAGTACATTTCCATCCTGTTTCTACAGTCATCATAAACATTACCAAGAATGAATCTACTTCTTTGTTGTCTGTCATTTCTGGCCGGGACTCAATGTGAAATGCAAAGTGAAGGAAATGTCTGGCAATAATGTTATTCACCCCCCTTCACTAGGACGACAGTTAACGATCTTCAACACCCAGGCGCAAATAGCCATAGGAGGGAAGGACAGAGGGCGTCTCTTCCAAGGCCAGCTCTCCGGTCTCTATTACAATGGCTTGAAAGTGCTGAACATGGCAGCAGAGAACAACCCCAACATTAAAATCAATGGAAGTGTCCGACTTGTTGGGGAGGTCCCTTCCATCTTGGGAACAACACCCACAACCTCCGTGCCACCAGAAATGTCAACTACAGTCATGGAAACCACAACTACAATGGCCACTACTACAACCCGAAAAAATCGTTCACCACCCAGCATCCAGGTGAGTCAATAAGTCTTTTGCATTTCCTTGATTTCGTGATGAGTCTTTTGTTTTGCTGCTCATTTCTAAGTTCATGGCAGCCATGTTCTCTGAATCGTGCTCCATGTAACTATTTTAGTAACATTATATAATGTAAATCATCACAATATGTTGTGTTGGTGAACAAACAGCTGGACGAATTATTATGGCACATATATGTGTAATGGGGACGTATTTTGATCCTGTTGTACTGCAGCCCCATTTGTGTAATTAGTATTGCCTCAGTGCGAACGAAAACATGATTGTAACTGTTTCTGCAGTTGCATATCTGGGGAAATGTATTCCTAGGAGAATTACAATGCTTAATGGAGGGTGGGTGTATGTTTATTATTATGACTGTATGTGCTGCTGCAACAGTGAAGTTCATAATGGGGAGAAGAGCAATGGAGCATTACTTCCAGGTAGAGCCATTTTTCATTTTCCTTTTATAGCCTTCCTGTAGAAAATTTTAAAAGAACACTATCAAGATCAGTTTCTTGCAAAATGTAGGAGCTCCAACATAGAGTGGTTCCAATGTCTTTGGTAAAAAACATTCCAACAAAAAACACATTTCAGATGTTCTGGCTTAATTATGCTCATGTAGTGTTTAAAGTCCCAAAAATGCAGTGATTTTTGAACCATTTGTGTGGCAAACAGAATATGGTACTGATTAGAAATAAACACATTAAACTGCCTCTCCTTATCTGTGCAAAGAAAAGAATCATGTAAATAACCAATCTAAGCAGTGGATCAGATTTTAAAAATTGCTTATTTCAGTGCTGTACTATCATGTTATCAACTAAGATGAAACATTTGTTTTAAAATCTTTATTTACATCAGAACCTCAACCTGTAGAAATTGACATACTTTCATTGACACCAGCATACACCAGCTGAGACACTGGCAAATAATTATTGATCAGTGTGCCTTTATTAAACCTCTAGAGAAAGGTATATTGTTGTCTAGTTGGAGGAAAAAAAAAAATTAATACATCTGCTTCCCTGAAACAATTTCTGCTGCCTGGGACAGAAGATCTTAATGAAATCAAGGATTTTGAAACCTGCAATCATACAAGTTGTATGCTTGCTTTCTAACTGCTTCAGAAGGTTGAATCAGTTATTGATTGTATTTTTATATATATGACCTTTTGCTTCCTTTTTTATCTAGTGCTGGTCACTTAGGATAAGAAAACACAGAAATTGTCCTCTTAATCTTGTAGGATATCAGGCCATACATGGAATATTTTGTCCAGTTCTGGGCTCCTCAGTGCAAAAGAGAGTGAGCTACTAGGGAGAGTCTAGCAGCAGGCTTTTGAGATGGTTAAGGGACCGGAGCATCTCTCCTATGAGAAAAGGCTGAGAGAGCTGGAACTGTTCAGCTTGGAGAAAAGAAGGCTCAGGGAGGATTTTATTAATGTCTATAAATACTTAAGGATGCATGTAAAGATTGACAGTGGTGCTCAGTGGCAGAACCAGAGGCAATAGACACAAGCTGTAACACAGGATTTTCCCTCTAAATGTCAGGAAACAGTTTTTACTGTGAGGGTCATGGAGCACTGGCACAGGTTGCCCACAGAGGTTGTGGAGTGTCCATGCTTGTAAATATTCAAAAGCCATCTGCACATGGTCTTGGGCAACCATCTCTACCCAGAGATCTCTACCCTGCTTGGACAGGCTTGGACCAGCTGACCTCCAAAGGTCCATTCCAACCACAACCATTCTGTAAAGTACCTCTGGGTGCAGTAGAATTTACAACTATTGGGGTATATAATTCCAAGCCAAGGTTTAACATTGCCCTGTTTGGTACTCTGTAAATCCATTTGGCAGAAGGACTGGGATTAATTGAACCTCAAATACAAAACAGGTGATTTATAAAGTCTCAGCTAAGTGAGGGGAAATTACCCCAGGTTTGGCCATTGTTTGTTATAAACTTTGAAAGAATTACAGTTCCTTTTCCTCAGTGGGTAGCTCTAATTTTAGAGAAAATCTTTTGTAAGATTACATCTCCATAAGAGTAAACTCTGTGGTCCTGATCCTGCTATTAGTTTATTAGAGATTTTCTATAATTTATAAAGGCAGCAGGGCTGTGTTTAGCTATAGCAGTGTAACAGAGAGTAGCACTGGACCTCTGTGGGCTAGGTGAAACTGGAAATGACCCTGACTCACTTGAAGAGGAACTGCTCCAGAAAGCTTCCTGTCTAGCCTACATGGCAGTTCACTCAGCCTGTAGAGACCACTGTGTGCTGAAAGAGCATCAAGAAGATTTAATAAAGTGTCAAAGTGCTTCTAAAAACATGGTTAAGAGCAGTGATTTCCTGGATACACATGCACCACAACAAATGGCCTCATCTCAGCTGATATTAAAGCAATAACTCTTTGACACTTCATGCTACCCACTGAAAGAAAGATGAAGGTCAATATGTACCTCCATTAGAACTTTCTGCATTTCAATATCAGGCCATTTTATTGCTGTCGCAGCACAGATGGCTTGCCTTTCTTTACTCTTGGTAGAATTTGATTCTGTCAGCTTAAGTTGTGTTATTTGCACAGAGAAAGTGAGAAGAAATTGTCTTTTTTTGTTTGGGAAGTATCTCCAGCTGTGGTTTTCTGATGCCTAATGGTTATTTTATCTCACTTGTGTTCAACATCACCATTGTCAAGCCTGCTTATGCCTTTAGATCTAAGTGGTGGAAAAATCTAATAGAACAAGTTTGTTCTTTGGGGAACGTAAAATATAGCTACCTAAGGCTACGAGCAGTACAAATACAGTTAGTTATTACCTTGTTACAGCTTTCTCGTTTTCTGTTCAGAAATAAACAGTTTTTCTTCACTTTCAAGACCATTCACAGTTTAGTCTCTTCCTATTCTGATCAGCACGATTCAAGAACCTTTTTGCTCACTTCTTAGATCTGATCATAAGAATCTTTTTGCTGCCTGTTACTATCCACAAGGCAACAGCAGGTTATTTCTCCAATCCCATTGAAAAATTCCTTTTATCATGACATGTCAAGAAGTTGTTAGAGGTAAGGCTAGTGATGGCCTAAGACAGCTGCTTATTAAGCCACTCGGTACATTTTTTGTTTAATTGTCTATTTTTTCTGTATCCATGTGTGAGATCTTGGATACCACACATGGATACAGAAAAATGTTTATGCTTGGATTGAAGACTCCTTCAATTCAAAATGTATTTTCTATTCTTCATGTCTATACTACTTACCGCAGGATTCTGGCCCATTGTAGAAATACCAATCATGATACAAATAAAAGTAAAGCATCTAATACAAAATAGAAAGAATTGGGATAAAGAAGCATTGTTCTTACTGTATTAGAAGTATTTGTGTTGTTTGTATTACTCATTGTCATATGTAAGTAACTAAAACTTCTCTTTTTTGAAATGCATATAAAGCTTTTGCAGAATATCAAGTCTGTAATCCCAAAGTGATACAAAATCCAGGGGAATTTCAGTAGGATTTAGATTTACACATCACTTGTTAAGGAAGTACAGAGGAGCATGATAAATGCAAGGATTTCTCTTTGTAACCTCTTGCAGATAGGTAGTATGAGTACTACAGCTGGGGAAATTCAGTGACTTAAAAATACACAGTATATTCACAGACCAATGATATGCTTTTCAATTTGTGAAGATCCCAAACATATAGTCTCAAAGAGAGAAACAAGACAAAGGGAATTGACAGAAAAATGTTACTGGGAATACCCAGTGGCAATGATATTAGCATTTAAAATGTCTGTAACTTCATTTTGTTTTAAAATTCATAATAACATTTTTTCAAGACAGTGAAACTTAGATCAGTGGAGGACAGGTAGGATTTGGGTGAGAAACTGTTGAGATGTATGACTGTATGTTATACTGGTAGGAACATTTCTGTGAATTCAGAGAGGCCTTGAAGGAGGATAACAAAATGTCTTTTGATTCTCCTTTCCATCCCACCCAGAAACAGTGAGGAAAATGTGTGAGCAAATAGCTGCATGGTTCTGAGTTACTGTCTGGGCTTAAACCACAACACAAGAGCTGACCTTTTTCTATTAACTGAAACTAAGCGAGAAAAAGGAGGTTTGATTTGTGTTTGTTTCAGTAAGTTGCAAATGGTGCTTATGCTCTGCTGCCCCTGAGTAGAAACACTGATCTAACTTTCTCACACATGGTTTTGCTCTGAATTTTACAGTCCGTTTAGAAGTTACATGCATTGTACTAAATTCCTGGTGCTTGTCTCAGGGCCCTGACACACCAGACTCTCCTGTGATAATAATATATTCTCTAGGACTTCTGCTTTGCCACGTTACTCTACAAAGGCCTCAAATACAAGTTGTTAGCTTTTGTGTGTGGTGCAGAAACATGCTGTGCAGGCAGCTATTAGGTGAAAGTTGCTGTACTGTGCCACATCACATTCTTGCAAGGCTGCATGTTTCTTGCGGGGTTACTTCATTAGCAGTTGTTAAAAGTCCTGGAATCCCATGTGTCCCTGTGCTTGATTTAAAGCACAGCTTCAGTTATTAGTGAATTATTCAGGGATTTCTGGGTTTGGGAGGCTTTTGTGAAAATGCGTTTAAGTGACATTCTCTTGGCTTCTGCTTCCATGTCAGCTGCTTATATGCTTAGAATTTATTTAGTGAGTTGCTGCTCAGAGCTTTTTAGGAGATTCTCCATGTGCTCTCATGTGGTGTTTTTTGTCCAGTTCACAGATGGTTCATTCAGTTTTCAAGTGATTTGTGTAAAGATGTCTTTGAAGTTAATTACTAAGTAAAGCTAGTCTAGAAAAGCATGCATGATGATACACAAGTCTTCCTTTCAAAGCATGTTCAGGTCAGCAAACCCAAGATATGATTCCAGCTGGTGCATGGGCCTTTAAGGAAAACTGCTTCAGATAAGCTTCTGAAGACCTTAGGGCTTACCGACCTAGGGCAGGCCCCTAATATGTCTGCCTCATGACATGGATGGCTAGAGTCCCAAAACAAAAATCATACTTTTCTATGAAGGTTTTCTTTCTCTTGGAGGACAGATAGACTTCTAGTTATGCTCTCCATGAGGAACCAGAAACTGTGTGCTCTGTTACATATCCAGAGCATGCCCTGGCTTCCCGAGATGAAGATAATGACAGTTACCCAACTGTTCAAATTGTAGCTTGGAAGTGATGAGAATAAATTATTTGTGGATGTTTTCAGCAATGATCTTAGAGCAATAGAATGATAGTGTATGATACATAATATGCAGAATGTTCTTTCTAAAATATAGAAGAGGCGGTCTGCCCATTATCCGTATGGAGAGTCCAGTCTGTTGGCATGGCTCAGAATAAGGTTCTCAACCTTTTACTTTAACCATTACGCTTTCCAGCCTTCTAACTGTGTTTCCTATTGAGGGTCCAATAATCTTGATTAATGTCTTTCCATTACATGCAGCTCCAGGCTAGATCCTTTCTTACAGTGTATATCACAAAGGAAAATAGCACAGAAGATTTGTCAGTCTAATTAGACTTTCACTGTCAGCTAAGACAAATAAAATTGTCTCACCCTTAGTCTTGCCTAGGTAGTTTCTTTCACGCTCATAGATAATAATTTGGGGGATAAAGAAATAGCCTTTAATTTAGAGTTTGCTTCTTGTAAGACAGTAGTGACATTTTCATCCCAAGACTGCAAAGTTCTAATGAAAAAAGAGCTTTTGATGAGTCTCTGCTTTAAAGGCTGACTTCACTGGCCCATTGGTACCTCTGAGAATCACAGAGTCTGGCTCTCATGCTTCGTTTTCTACTTCTTCAACTACTTTTTCTTAAAAAGACCAAAGCCCCCAACCTGTACTATCTTTCAGGAGTAGAATCTTTTCTCCTGTGCTACAGTCCTGTTGAGATGGTAAAGTTGCATTGCTGTGGTGAAGTTCACAAAATGGCATTTGCTTCTTCACAGTCACGTCTCTTCTGTAATAATTAAATGCTAACGTGGTTTGGGCAAAGAAATAAAGCAGAGTTTGGAAGAAGAAATCCAAATGTAGGATAGAAAATTTTTGTGCAAACTACTGTTCACGTAGGTTACAAACTGATTAATTCAGTAATACCAAATGACCTCTAAATACTACACAAGCATGTAGTATACAAATGGATTTAGTGCACACTGAAATACAGAATATTTGGTGTGTATTGTAGTAGCTGCCTAGCCAGAAACATGTATATGATATGATAATATTCTGTATAGAAAAGGATTAAAATATTCTCTAAGTTTTAACTGGGTATTAGATGGGAGAGTGTTGTGGTGTGTTTAAATTATATTTTTTTGGTATTGTGTTTAGGATACTCAGATTCCTTGTAAAGCTCATATAATCTGAAATATAATCCTATATTTTCATTATTTCATTTACTTTCTGAAGAATACAGATATGCTGTGCTTCTGGAAGTGCCATAGTGAACCCAGAGTTCAGTACCTTTCCAAAAAGAGAATGTGATTTTACTGTAATATTATTTTTACACCCTATGCTCCCAAGTGCTGACAAGTACTGATGATAGAAATAAACTCTGCCTTGTATTTCTGCTAAGCACAATTACAGTAATAAAGAACATTGTATTTGTAAAACTGTTCATGCATATGCTAGCATATGCTGTCATTTGTTAACATTATCACTGGTGATACTTGAACATTTAACTTAGTAACCATTGTTAACTCAAAATGGAGAGTACTCTTTTGTGACTCTTGGAGGGATTTGATTGTATGTGTGCGGAAAACTTTAGTGCCACAAGTTGACAGGTAGTATGATTTCTCAAAATACAGTTTACACTCAGTCTTCAGATAACCTGCTTTTGTACTGTAGCATTGCCAAGCAGTCACTTCAGCCACTCCTATGTGTGTTCTGTTGGGACCCACGCTGACTTTTTGTTTCTTACATCGAACAGTTTACAAAAAGCTCGAATTATCTGATTCAGTTACGCAACAGTTGAGTTTACATTGCCTTTAATCTGCAGATCTGAATTGTTTGGGACTTGCAGCAAAGTCTCAGCTGGTGGTTTTGACATGTATACACAGTTCTGGTTTACTGTGAATTTTGGAAATGAATATGTGGCCCAGCGTATAGGGGACGGGGGAAGCAGGGCTGGTCTAGCACTTTTCTAGAATTTCAGCACTTTTCTAGATTTTTTTTTTATTTAATCTTGATCAAGAACTTAATGAAATATTTGCTTCCTTTTAGGTGACCAAAAAGCATGCCCTTTTCTGAAATTAAAGGATAAGAAGCTGTAATAATAGCTATAGTAAACTGATACCTACCTTCTTCAGACAGCCAGGCAGGCACACATTTCTCGGAAAGTACCCTTAATAACATCAGTATGTACTTTTCAGGGCACAGTATCCTTTTGTGTATTTAGACGTGCCATTTGCCCTGCCAAAAAGGATTCTTGAAAGTCACGTGGAAGATTATTTTCAAAAATCTGATTAATACAGTACTCAGGAACTAAAGCTACTATAGTTGACCATACCTTTCACCACAAACCAAGTGAAAGAATACGACAAACGTGTTGCTCTTGGACATTTGTGCAGTCGCAGTATGTGACAAAGAGGTCCAATTCTGCAAAAGCAAGTGCTTAGAAATAAATGGAGTAAAATCAATGGTTACAGTTCAAATATAGTTGGAGGATTGGCTCACATGTTGTCATAGCATATCTGTTCTGCTTGCTATTTATATACTTCAGGGAAATGCCTAAAAGCTGCAGACATTACCAGAATACTTCCAGAGTATATGCTTCCTTTATGTTTGAATGCTTTTTTTACAAGGCTGGCTGAGAGGTAGGAATGTACTCTTACCTTTCCTAGCTCATATTTGTGTGAATGCGCAGAAATTAGAAACACACCCATGCTGTTGTGACAGACCCACTTTCTGAAACCATCTGATTAATGCTTTGAGGTTTCTATGGAATGATGGTGGTGTTAACTAGCAGGAACAGAAGGATTTCTGCTAGTTTCTTTTTCATCTGTGGGATGAGTTCTCAGTGATTTGCAAGATGTGTCTGTCACAGTATCGCTTGTAAAAGTAGTGATTAGCAAGACAGGCTATACAACCACCAATCCTTTCTCTCCTCCATTAGACGGCATATAAGTAGGTGGGATGATGTTAATTTTGATTGCAAAAATTACTTCTAATATATTCTAAAAGATGAGAATTTGTTTCCACAAAATTTCAACAGAAAAATAAAGTTGAAGAGGTGAGGGACTAGATTTCAGTTCTCTTGGAATTGTATGGGATGCTAATGCTGCCCTTCTTTCTTATAATG
Organism: Loriculus beryllinus; assembly: GCA_039877255.1. Classification (NCBI taxonomy): domain Eukaryota; kingdom Metazoa; phylum Chordata; class Aves; order Psittaciformes; family Psittacidae; genus Loriculus; species Loriculus beryllinus. Next base: position 40,140 of record JBCJKH010052847.1, on the reverse strand, counting down.
TGTTTTCGGAGAAAATTTCTTCTCTTGGCTTTGCACCCTTGGAATGATTCATGAAGGGACCATCTTCCCTCATAATTGCTCTGATAGTTTTCCACTGGTGCTGTATTGCCTATTTTGCTGTGTCTTAGATTGGGTATGCTAAAGGAAATTGATTTCTGGGTAAGGACATTTCCAGGGAACACCAGTAGTCTATTAGGAGGCATGAACCAGAGAGTTGGAAATGTTAGAAATGCTCTAATGGCTAAATGTATGAAAGTGGATAAAGAAAGGATGAATACTGAGGTGCAGACAAGGAACTAAATTCCAGAGGAAAAGATGCATTTGTCTCGTAGAGATATGGGAAGGGAACATCAAGATTTAAAGGTTCAAATGGATTTAAGGTTCACATGGAGAGTGACATGGCGGAGGTTGTAGGCTGATGGTTCTAGAAACTCCTTTCTGGATAGACAAAGGTTTGAATAAGAAAGAAACTTGTACCCATATGGCTCAGTAACAGCTCTTCTACTTTTTAATCTCTTGTTTTGTTCCATGCTCCATCTTCCCTGAGATTAAGACTAAGGCGCTTTTTTTTGCCAAGCTGGCAAATATTTAGTTGAGTAGAACTGCTGGCAGTGGGATCTGAGGACCCGTGGCTTCTTCCACAGCAGTCAAAGGCAGGCAGAACTGGACTTTTACACACTTTTAGTAAGATCATCTAAAAAATACCTCTTTCACTTGCAACAACTCTTTTCCAGTAGCAGTAGTTTCAGAGCAGGAAAACTCATTCTTAGTGTAAAAACAGCGAGGTCAAGTAAGGAGAAAAACTACTGTATTTTGTGCTCTAACGTCCTGGCAATCGCCTCAGCACCCAAGACATGCACAGAGATTTGCACAAATAACTTGAATTTAACTTGGTCATATGTCCTTTTTGCTCCTGGAAGATGACCTCCAATGAAAGTGTAAGGACATGAATGATTTTAATATGTGGTAACAATGGAGAACCATTCCTAACTGACTCCAGCAGCATAAATATACAAAATGACAGATTATCCTGCAGCCTCCCTCCCTGCTGCCTAAGCACACATACACACTCAGTACTACACAGCAAAATTCAAATTGGTCTTCGTGTTTTATCTGTTGCCTCAGTGATTAATGCTGCTCTTGCTGAGAGACTAATCGAACAAGGGGAAATATGGAGAAAGAAACATGTATTTCTTAGACTATCATTATCAGTGTTATTATTATTCCTTTAATATATTCTCCTCCTGTTAGAAGAACTTAATGTACTGACACAGCAGAAAGTGAGAGGTGAGAGCAGATTTGACAGCAAGAAGATGAATGGGGTAGGCCACAGCAAGTGGAACCAGGCATTTTGCTGGAGGTAAGCTGTGGAGCTGCTTTAGGGGTTGCTACATTTTAGCTAGAAAACCAAGAGGCTGTAACAGGCTGAATACAGGTCCTGAACCAGGAGCTACTGTTTTGTAACCCCTACTCAATTTGCTCAGCAGCTGTCAACAAACCTTCTTCTTAAATGGCTCTTTACTTTCCCTGAATAGTATAATAAGGATACACTGGTCCTTGGTCTGTCTCACAGCCAAGCTCACAGTCACTATTGTGGTAATATGGATAATATTTTGTAAAGTGTTGTATTCCTTTTCCTCCTGCCTGTTCCTTCTATTAGGTCTTTCATAGTGGTACTATGACCTTGTAGTTCCAGTTTGATCCTAGAGATGGGTATAGCATTAAAGCAGAAAATTTGGTCTGTGCTGTGAATGGATATGCTTTGAATGGATATGCCTTAGATTTAAGTAGGAGGCTGTTTTATGAGTGAGTAGGAATGAATTCCATTTACATGTTTCCTCAGAAGCTTAAGAAAAAAAAAAAAAAAGACTTAAAGGTACAGTAATTAAGAAGTTGCATATTATTTTGTTTTCCTTTTGAGAAGAGGAATACAGAAAGGAGTACCTCTAATAAATGAATATTGTTTGGTATTAAGAGCCATGTTGTCACTCTCGTTATTTGAGCATTTGGCTGTTTTAACAAGTGTGACTACTCATTTCCCTAAATATACTCTTGTTTTTGATGAGATAGTGATGGACATCAAAAAATAAATTAAAAATAAAGAGGAGTGATGATACGTACCCTACAGAAGTTTGTTGGTTTGTTTGGTTTGTTTGTTTGTTTGTTTTCCTAGGATCAGTATTCCCTGGACTTTCTGTTTTATTGCTCTTTGCTGTAGATATATCAGCATAATGTCCTCTTCCTTCACAGAGTAGGCTCAACACTTGAAAGTATTTTTAGGGTCCAGATCTTAAGCATAATTATTTCAGCTCCCAATTAATTATATTTAAGCAGCAGTTAATCCTGCTCTCCACTAGAGCAATGTTTAACACTTGTATCAGCATGTGGGTCTCAAGTGCCCTGGTTTGTTTCATTGTTTTAACCTCA
>JBCJKH010052847.1:0-22419 GCA_039877255.1 Loriculus beryllinus | reverse complement strand
AAATTTAATGATATGTTGCAATAAATGGCACATCATAAATGTAAGCTAAATGGGTCTCCACAAAGTAGTCACTGGCTTTGAAGTCTGCAAATACAGTAAGTAGAAAAACCGTAGGCACTTGGGTGTTCTCCTTTGTGGGGGCTGATGTTGTGAGTTTTCGAACAAAAGGGAATGCATCAATGTTTTGTCTCTTCAGTTTCACTTCATTACCTGGCGTGATTGTGCTTTTTCCACCTACAAAGGAGGATAAAAAGGTTTTGTCCCCCTTTAAATTTTTCTTTTGTGGTGATGCTTGAAGAAGCACAGATAGCAGGCTGTGTACCACGATACTGCCTCCCTTCCTGATCTGTGCTGTCTCTTCTTCTCAGCATCTGTTGATTTGTGTTTTATGAAAGGTGTGAAGCAGAGATTATCTGTGTACAAAACCCAGCAGAGTATGGCTTTGATCTGGGACCAGTTCTTATTATCAAGCTCATTAATAAGAACATGGAGTTCCTTGAGCACAGTTTTTTTGTGGAATACTATCTCCAGGGGGGAGTTAGCATTTAATTTCTGCAGTGTCTAAAGAAGGCTGTCGCTCAGCTGATGTACAGATAGCATTCCTCTTTTCTTCCTCACTACATACTTTCATGAAATGTGCTGAAAGATAACATACAAGAAACCTTTTGATCTCTGTCAAGTTGAATTGCAGCTGTCCAAAAGTTCAGAATGATGAAAGTGGGAACTGAGAAACACCAGAACAATGACTTATGTTCTACATTCAGATCCACTAAGCTAAGAATGGGCTGCTTTTTATCCCTGTTAAGGAAAAATTAAACTGGGATGATACCATAGCAAGCAGTGTGCAGAGCTAGTGTAAAACAGGCCACAGGGCACAACTAAGGCTGCCTTGATAGGCAGTAGCTTTAATGCTGTCTTGGGGTCTGGGACTCTGGGGTTTTTGTTTTGTCTGTGGAGAGACAGGGGTTGAGTTCTGTAATCACCGATGTTTGGAAATCTTTTAGTCCTATGATATAGGCACACCTTCAGCTCTTGTACACAGTGTAATGCGTTGCCAGCAAAGCATCTCTCTGCTAAGACCAGGTAATATAGAAAAGCGAACATGCACATATGAAGCCTACTCTTCTGTAAGAGTGTATTCAAGCCATTTTTCCTTTGCTTCTTCATGTTAAGTCAGATCCACGTTTCTAGAATTCCTGTGCTTCATGTAAGATCTTAGAGTATTTAAAGCTAAATCTGTGATGAGGATACCCCAAGTCACTGTCCTCATGAAAACCTGTTTCTGTCCACAAAAAATCACTTCTTGGAAGAAAAATCTAGAGGAAGTAAAATGGGATCTCACTTTTGCCATTTTTTGACCAGCTTCTCAGAAACAGTTCCATTATGAGACAATCATTTTGCAATATTAAAACTGGGGTTAGAGGATCTGAAGGATTTCGTTTGCTTCATGAGAATGTGATTCAGGCTCCTCATGCAGAGATAGGAGAGGAAAGTCTTGCTGCTTCCTGGTCTGCAATGCTAATTGAGCAAGTACTGGGAGACAGGCCAGCTTTTTGTGGTTTCTGGCTGGTTAACCAGCAATGGGATAAAAAAATCAAGAAAATAATAATGGGTTTTTTTAATCTTTGTTAGATATATTTGGATTTGGTAGGAATTAAGTAGGAAACATCTAAGCATAGTCTTTTCTAACGTGCATAGCAGCCACTGATATTCACATTCTGTGCCCCGCATGAGAGAAGATATCCCCTTTGTCATCACTACTTCAATGCTTCTGTCGACAGAGTGGCTGCATCTCTTGCCCCTCTACAGCAGTTGCAGTGTGCGCAACAACAGCAGTGAGCAGCACTGTAACATAAATATGTCAAAAATCATACTTTAATTTAACTACCTATAAAAATTATCCCATAAAAGAGGGGAAAAGAATTCACTATCGCTTTCCTTAAATAGATCAAATTTCAGTAATAAATCTGAGAGTTTCTTTACTTTAGAGGAATGCAGGAAAGGCCTGGATAGGTCATTAAATCAGCTGTCCACTGATAGAATGAGCTTGGTACTGCAGCAGAGATTCAATGCTCTAATTAAAACTCTCAGGCAATTAGAATTTTCCACTATGAAAACAAAATTTTTGTTTGCCTCACAATTGTGGTATCTTGACTGGTCTCATACATCACAGGCGTGTGGAAATTAATGGGGGACAGGGGGAGGAGGGAAGGGAATTTCGATTCTGTTCTTTTATGCCATTCACTTTTGGGAAAGTGGGTGAAAATAAGAGCAAAGTCTTTTTAAAGGTCCCAAAATTTGTTTCCAGTGTTTTTATATTGCATCCTGGTACCCGACTTGCCTCCCTTCCCCATCAGAAAAAGAAATGCACTTGTATTTCTTTTTTTCCCTAAGAGATGCAATCCTATAGGAGCTGTAAAGTGCCTGAAATCTCTACTTGCACTACAAATTCTTCCAATTTTCTGGGTGTAGGGCTTTATACCACTACCTGTATTTTCTCTGAGCAACCTATTCCAGGTTGGATTCTATTTCAAAAGAACTGCTTCCATTTAAAAGCACTGTTTCTCTTGTTCCTTTCTAAATATTTCTTGGAGGTCATATTTCTAAATTACATAGGTAAATCTCCATTAAAAAAAGAAAAGGTAGATTCTATCAGGAAACAAAGTCATGGAAGCTGTATTCTCTGTAAGTGGTATCTGGGCGTCTTACTATTTAATATAAAGGCAAGGAGGTAATGAAGTCCTATGTCCTGTTGAGAAAAACGGCAGTATTGAAGAGCAGAGAAGCCATTTGATGATTGTGTTTTCAGCTGCAATCCGCAGTCTGAAATTCGTTGCTGCACATCTTTGCAAGGTCTATTACAGACACATAGAGAGACAATGTGTGTATGTATGTGTATATATATAGATAGATAGATATGTATATATATGTGTGTATATATATATATATATCAGGCTTTTAGGTATTGGGCTAGGGAGTAATTGGCATATGGAGACTTGGCAGTAATGAGTGCTGAGCTTCAGTAAAGGAGCAGGTAAGAAGTTATTTTTACTCCTTTGTGAGTAAAACTCCCTTTCGTAATTAACAGAGAGGGCCTTTTGTAAAGAGGAAAGGAAACCTTCCAGGTTAGTCTCCTCTTCTGAATTGCCTTTCAGAGAAATCCTTTACTCACTATTGAGCCCAGACTTCTGATTTTGACATCAGTCTCCAAAACTGGAATACATCAGGATAAATGTCTGTATAAACACACACTTATGTGTATGTCTATGCATGTTGAAACTAATTCTGTAAAATACACTCTCCTGAAGCAGATATTACCTTTTCTAAAGCTTATTTCACACTTCACCATTCACTTCATACGAAGCCACCTTTTTCACATCTCCTGTGTAGTTGTAATTCACAGGAGACTGTTACAGAACTAGGCTATATGGACACAGCAGAAGTGGGCATGGTCTCACCCTCACAGACTTAAGTGCACATCTAGTCACATCCCCACTTACACCAACCTAGTGAATGTGGATTTGAATTTAGTTTCTGATGAGGGATTTTGGGCAAGTTTATGATTTGAGAATAAATTTGGTAATGTTTGTAGTCTGAAATAATGTGATCTGTATTTGTAATTCTCAAATGAAGTAGTAAATATCTTTGTTGTTAAATGTGGAAATATTAGACTTAATTTTCCCTGCATTGACTTTTTTTTTTCCAGTTTATGTTGTTTTTCATCCTGTCCAAATTTTATGTTTGGAAGAAAATCTCCAGTTACCACTGAATTGTCATGGAGCTCGTTACCTCTGAAGAGATGAGCAGTGGCATAGAAAAATTAAACTTACTTTCTGTTGCCAAGTGAGAAATCTTTCCACCCTATTTCTTTTGATTTGACCTTTGACTAAATACATTTCTTTTTGCGACATAGTTGGTATTTCATCCCCTGTCTGCAGTGGTTGCTTTATTGTGGATGAGACAGTGATTTCTACAGTGTTGTTTTTAAACTATGTTTGCAAGAAAGAAAATGTGATCTTTTATATTGTTGAATGTAGACAAAATTTTCCTGTGCAAGTATTTGTTAGATAGCGATAAAATCTGATTTTTCTGCCTGTTTGAATTAACTTCCATAAAGGAAATTCATATGTTTTAATGCAGTTCTGTTGCCTTGTTTATACAATGTAGTGTTTAACCACATAAGAATCTAAATCAGAGCTTTCTGGCATAACCCACCATGTAAAGATGGCTCTTGGGAGGCTTCACAGAGACTCTGCAGTTAATTCACGGTGAAATAGAAGCATTATTCCTCTTCATTAGGAGTTTTTCCTTAGTTACCAGTAAAAAGCATTTGAAATATTAAAAAAAAGGGGGGGGGGGGGCAAAAAGCCAAAGTGCAAAATAAAAAATCTGCCTGTCAAAGTGAAATGTAGCCTAGTAACAGTATGGCATGAGACTGATTTAGTGGTATCCAGTCATTGTCTGTGGGTAACCGGCATTTTCCAGCAGCAGCTTTTTCTTCTTTTATTTTTAGGTCATTTGAATGCTTAGGAATATTGGCACCCTATAGACTTAAACGTGTGAGAAACACTGTATGGGAACCAACAGCACATGCTTGCTCACACTATCTGCATAACATTTTCCAGCTGGATTTGGTCAGAAAGAAAAACAAGGGGAATGTCATTCCTCAGCCTGCTGGAGGTTGATCTCTGGGGACCTCTGGTTCTTTTTTCCTGCTCTGTTTTTACAATTAATTTTATATTCGTAAAAACAGTCTTAGTATAGTATTTCTCCATCCATACACAAGAAGCCTATGACTCTGACCCTACTTTCTTTGTCTTGTTTTTCAGTGGAGAAACTTGCCTGCCAGGGGAACACGTCCCCTTGAGCCCCTTGAGCACAGATGGGAACACAGAACTGCTTGCAGTTCTCCACTCCCAGCTGGAAAGGACTTGTTTGCTGTGCAGTCTGTGAAAGAAGGATACTGGCATCTTTCACCTGTAGAGAATGAATGGAAGTATGTCCCTAAAAACCTTCTTGGTGCCAACTTTGCCTTCTGATGTCTGTAGGCATTTTCTTGGGGAGCATGGGGTACCATGCAGACCCTGCTTAGACCTGCCAACTGCAGCTCGAGTTGCCTCCCCACATGCCCCAGAGGCAGCTTGCGCAAATCATGCATCCTGGGCTTTATTTCCAGTATCACTGACAAGAATTCACTCACCATTGATCGGTCATCTCCCTGTCAGGTGGGACTGCAAAGGCTGTGGAACCAAGTGTTTCAAGTGGGGTCTCTGGTCCATTCACAACTGCTTATGAAACAAGGCCCAGATAGAACTTTGGGGGCCATCTCTGGCTTCCGGCGGTGGAAGCAGGTATCAGTGTGCTGTGTAGAGCAGATGAGCTGCTCTGCAGTCCACCCCTGCTCATTCAAAGTGTGAACAGCAAAATCCATTGTCAGCAGTTGTACCATTTTTTCTTTGCCTTTCTGTCCTGTTGGCTTCACTGAGCACCATGCAGCTGAAAATTTACTAGGCTGACAGGGTCTAGCTTTCACCTGCTGCGAAATCTCTGTTAGACCACAGTGATAAATGAGGAATTTTATTGGGGAAGTTAACTTCTGCAGCTAGACTTCATTATCAATTTCTTTCTTCATTACTGCGTGCCAGGGCAAATGCCCCCCTGCTCGTGTCCTCAAACTTTTGGAAGCCTATGCACAGCTCTAGCTTCAGTGTATGTTTGAGAATGGAAAGAAAAGAATCAAGGATAGAGCTATGAAAGTTCTACCCCAACAAAATATGGTGTCATATCCTTGGACTTATGTAATCAAAGGCTAGGAGTGTTTTTTTGGAAAAACTTTTCAATATGCTTAAAATAAACGTTAAATAAGCTTAAGATTTGAACCTTAAATAATCCTTGAGATTTCAGTGCACATTTTGCTACAGCGCTGCATGGCTTTTGTCATTTTTCTAAGTAACAAACTAAAGCATAAGGTCATTGAGAATATTTTATGGTCATTGGTGTAATACTGTTCACAAAGGCAAAAAGGCAGCTTGAAAACCAAAGCAGGTTAGGGCATTTCATTGGTTGATTCATGTAGAGATTTTCTTGTATTTAAATTATTCCAGCTAGCATACAACTTATTGCTTGCAAAATAAATCCCAATTGACTTCTAAAATGCTATTGGCATGGGGCATAGTTATTATTCCATGCTCTTGGCTCAAAGATAATTTTTGCACCATTAAGGAATTTATATGTAACATTGTTTTCTTACTCTTGACCTTCCAAAAAACAGCATGGAAAGATGACAAATGACAAATACACTATCTCCCAGATGTCAAAGATTATTCCTTAAAATCAGAGCCAAAGTTTTCAGTAAACAGGACAGTGATAAACAGAAAAGCAGAATTCAGAAGAATTTCAATAAGGCTCATACTGCCCCAAATGCTGCCTTTTTGTTCATTTTCCCCAGTTTTTGTGCTACTATTTTTTAATTGGGGTTTCCAAATCCTTAAAACATAGAAGAAAACAACAAATGCTGCTAACTGTAGAGAAGTTTGCGAATCAATAAGTCAGGATGGACCACAAGAGCCTCTTAACTAAAGAAAGCATGGACATTTAAACATCCACTAAGTATGCAGGCAAGCTACAGGCTATGCAAAGATGACATGAGGTAACAAGTTTAAACTTAAACAGGGGAAGTTCAGTTAAGATATAAGGAAGAAGTTCTTTATTGTGAGGGTGGTGAGGCACTGGGATGGGTTGCTCCAGGAAGTTGTGAATGCTCCATCCCTGGAGGTGTTCAAGGCCAGGTTGGACAGAGCCTTGGGTGACATGGTTTAGTGTGAGGTGTCGCTACCCATGGCAGAAGAGTTGGAACTAGATGATCTTAAGGTCCTTTCTAACCCTAACTATTCCATGATTCTAAATTTTTTCTAGATGAGCCACTGCCCTGCTTTGTGATGTTGGATTCATCACTGGAACTCGAACTTTCTTGTTGTAAAGTTCTTAAAATGTTGAAGAAGAGTTCAGTTTATTATTTTTGAAGATAGGTCTTCTTTTCCCGTTGGATTTGTCTGCAGAAAACCTCTGTCCCTGTATCTCAAAACCAGCTTGATACTGGCCTTCACACTTTCATTACAGCTAAATCACTTTGCAGTCAATCACTTCCACTGGCAAAAAACTGTAAAGACATGTATTAAGAAAATTCCATCAGGCCAGTTCTGTTGCCACTCCTGTCAGCAGGAGTTTAAAAGTCTGAGACTTGTTTTTGTTGCGAATAGGTTAATGATTGGACTCGATGATCTTAAAGGTCTTTTCTAGCCTAAATGATTTTATGATTCTGTGATCTCTCCTAGGATAATGCTCCATTAAATTGATGGTCATGAAATACCTTGAGATTGGATGAAAATTAAGTGCATAGAAGAATGGACAGGGTTCGTATCTCTGTTCTTCCAGGATAGTGCGGTGTCAGGTAGGAGGCATAGGAGCGAGAAGCACTTCAGAAGAGAATGTTTTATAGAGCAACCTTAGACTGAAACTGTTCCACTGAGGGACGTTATAAAATGCTTTCAGTACAGTATGCTAGGAGTGCTGATCATTCTGCTCAAAAAGGGAAACAAAAGTCAGGAAAATAGGCTGAAAGTGTATGTGGTGATCATCTGATGAGATCTTTCTGTGTATTATTTCAGCAGTTCTGACAGCCTGCCTGAAAGGATCAAAACACCCTGAACCACACAGGTATCAGCAATAGTAGCAGAGAACAATGCTCTTAGGCTCTTAAGTTATCAGAAATTGTATTCCAGGAAGCACACTTTTTCTCAGCTTCCTTGATAACAAACCTTTTCAATCTGGGCTTCTACCACAATACACTTCTGACATGCTTTTGAGGTAGATATGTATTCTTCTTTCAGAGACAGGAAAGCAAATGCAGAAAGCTCAAGTGTTTTGCCGAAGGCTGGATGGTGAGTCAGTGCCAAGCCAGAGGATGAATCCAGAGTAGCTGACTCAATTCACTTATTCTGATGAGATGGTGCTCTCTCTGATGGATGCAGTCTTTTCAGCTGCTGCTTACAGCTTATAATAGCCAGTAAAGGAAGTATTTTAAATAGCATAGTGCTACCTTATTTCTTCAGTGTCATGACCTATTCCTATTTGCCTAAGAACAATTCTGTAACCTTCAGCATTTTTCTTGAAGCTGATTTATTTTCTTTTTTTTTTTTTTCTTTTAAGCTAGGATTGCAGGCAATGAGAATGAAAAGAAGCTCATAAACCCATCTGCTCAATCTAGACAGATGTTTGATCAGTTCTCTTTTCACAAAAGCTTCTAAAAATGAAGATTCCACAACTTCCTTATAAAAACCTTTTCAATGTTGATCCACCTTTATCTTTAGAAGTTTTTTTCTGAAATATCCATTTCTTCTAATTAAGCTCATAATTCTTGTTATGCCTATCTTGCAACTCATGTCCTTTGCCACACACTTTTACATGTTTTAATGCTGCTGCCATGTTCAGGCCAAAGCTTCTAGGCTAAGGAACAGATTATTTCATCTTTCCTCTGGTCTCTGTTTCCTAGCTCTCTGATTTTTCCTGTTGCTGTCTCCTTGACAGTCGCCAGCTGTTTGCCCTGTAACTTCAGAGGCTCTACAGCACAGTGGTTCAGAGAAAGGTTTACCAACATTGAATACATTGCAAAGGAGACAATACTACACCTCTAGTTTGTATTTGTGTGGTAAACTATAGCTGTATTTATACACCTTGGTTAATTGTTCCCCATTTTAACATGAGCATGAGTTTTCTGACTGGTGTATATCCTGTGCTGTCCTTTTACCTCTAGGTCCTCATCTTCACAGCTGCTGCCTGGCTGATCACTCCCTGCTCTGCATTCAGGCAGGTTTATTCTAACCTACTGTAGAAACATATGTTTATCCTTACTGGATTGCACCTCCTACATTTTGAATTATTTTTCCTAATTTCCAATATAAATATAAATTTGATTTGGTTTTTGGGTTTATTGCAAGCTCCAAATTCAATGTTTCCTGAAGAAAATCATCCTGAATCATCCAGGTCCTAAAGAAATTAATTATTAACACCAAAAGCAGGATAAACGTACTTAACAGTCTTCTGTCTTCATTGTGAACTACTGCTTATTATTCTCAGTATATGGTTTTCCAGGATTTTTGTGCCATTATGTGGTATGCATTTCCCTGTGGCGTGTGAGACTCTGCTGAAGGTATAACATGTTCTGTTTCTACCCTTATCAACAATTAGTGGAGAAAACAGGCTGGTTTGATACAGTGTGGTTTTGACAAATCCAATTGTTTTGTTACTCACCCTCCCATTATCTTCCAAGCACTTAGAGTTTGAATATTCTTCCTTTCTTTTTCACTGCTTGAATACTGAAGCTGATAATGTCATGTAAAAGTAGCAAGAGGAATCATGATCCTGGGCTTCCCTCTCTGCTCACCAAGTCACTGACCTGGACACGTAATTTCTTTTGGCAATCCTCAGTTAACTGTGTGCAGCAACAGGATAGTTATTACCACAGGGGAATATCAGAGTCAGAAAGTTCAATAAAGGATCCTTGGGTAGGCTTGATAATGAAGGAGTAAAGGGGGAAATTCTACTTCCTAGAAAGCATCACAGAGTTGCCAAGTAGTTTCTTGGAACCTGTTATAGCTATGAAGCTGTGTTAGAGGGTACATGCCTTAGACCTGCTCTTTTATTAAAAGGGATGGGTGCTTAGATTAATAAGAAAAGGCTTCTGATAGAATGGAGGAGCAAGAGCTTGAACAACTCCAAACAAACAAACAAACAGACTCATTAAAATAAATGCTGTAGAACAGAACCAGAAAGTAAGTAGATTTTTTGATACATATTTATATAGCTCAATGATTAAATGAATTTGCTGTATAAAACAGCACCTGAGTTAATACAATATGAGAGCACAAATCTGGAATTGACTCTGTGTGTCTTCTATGTTTCTCTAATCTGCTAGAATTAATTGTGTGCACCAGTACACTGAGTATAGTGAAGCAAATAAATGGGACTTATTTAGTCTTTCAAAAATTCCTTGTAAGAGCTGATAAGGAAACAAAGCTTTCAGACAGTAAGTGGTTAACATCTGTCATTTAATTGTAACATACGAAGGACAGAAGACTGAAAAGAAATAAATACCTGAATTTCAGATTAATAGAAAAATGGCAAAGGGTTAATAGAAGGGTGCTTCAAACTTATTTTTGAGGACCGCTGTTATTTAATCAGTGATGTGGAAAAGGGACTAGGCAGTGAAGTTTCAAGATTTCCAGATAATAAGAAATTATATATGGGAGTCAGTGTTAGAGAAGACCATTGGGCATTTCAGGGGCATCTAATAAAGGAGGCTGTATTGACAGCAGAACATCTTATGCAAGCCTTTGTTGACAAATACAAAGTAATGCCCATTGCAGGGGATGATTTGAATTGTTCATACACATTACTGGGTTCTAAATTAACTGTAAGCAGAGAAAAAACAAAACCAAAACAAACCTAGGGGACATGCCAGCAGCTCAATAAAAACATCTGCTCATTGCACAGCAGAAGTCAAAAAGTAAATATTACAGTGTGATACAAAAATAATGGGCTAGAAAATTCTACTGATCATGGCATTATATAAAACAGTGGTACATCCTCACCAAGGATGTGGCATTCATTTCTGCTCATAGAATCATGAAATAGTGTAACTAAAGAAAGTACAAAAAACAGCTGCTGATGTTGACAGGAGACACAAGAGTAAATTGCAGCAGGAAATAACTTAGGAAGCTGTGGCTGTTGCAGACAAAGACAGGCAGGCATGGCGAAATTTCCTGAATGATTTGGGGAGTTCTTACTTGTTCTTTCCAAAACTGCAAGAAAAGGCGGATTTCAGTGGATTTGAAAGGTGATCATTTGAAGATGATAGAAGAAAATATGTTGTATTCAAAAGATAATTAACCTGTAAAACTAATTACAAAAAGAGCCCAAACCAAAGAATTTATCAGTGCTCAAAAGAAGCTTAAACAAGTGTATGCCAATGAGAAAATCCTCAGTAATATTTTCTAGGATTCCTAAAAGAGATTTTAATTTGTTTTAAGGCACTACCAGAAACACTGTGGAATGATAGAAAATCAGTAGCTGTGGTTCATGGTGCCGCATGAAATGGATAGGCTGCTTTTTCTGGAGACAGCTGCTTGCGTTCACTCTGGGGAGTACATAGTATTGGTCTTGATAGATGGATCACTTATCTGATCTGGTTGGGCAATTGCTGTTTTCTTAAGGATAACATGAAATGTGGTGAATGAAAATTTCTAAAGTGAATTGCAAGTTCAAATTAAAGGGGTCATTTTGGCTTGCCTTTTCAGATGGAAGTATCTATTGCTTAGAATCTGAACTCATGAAGTCAGAGAACTTTCTTATCACTTGAAGGATGTTAATGTAGCTATCAGTAATGGTAGTATACCAGCGTATAATTACCATTTTAGGGAGAGGATAAAATCCATCCCATTGTCCCTTATAATACAAGAATTTATTGTATAGTGATAACAAATCTTTGTGTAATTCATCACCACCTATTTGAAAAAAAAAATAAAAATCCAACAACAAAAAACCCACAACATTTTAAGGTTTTGAGCCTGGAAACACTGATCAGTGTGTGCACATAGCTGAAAAAAGAAGTCCACTAATCAGTAAGATCAGTTTTACAATGTATGCCAAAGAAAAGGATTAGCTGGTTAAACTATTTTCGCTGTTTATTAGATCACTAATGTGATCAAACAGTGAAATACACAACGGATAAATAATTAAATCCAGATATCATTTCCATTGTTGAAAAGTATGAAAGAAAAAATTGCAAACTCATTAAAAGATCACTTACTAAGCAGGCTTCATTTTTTCCCCTCAAAGTATGCTGCAGAAACCCTTCCATAGAATAATCCAGCATACAGATGTATAAAAAATCAAACCATCTTGCTGTTTAAAACTCAATAGTACAAAGTCTCCTTGTGTTAAGCACACTGGACATAAGTAGCTTCACAATTTAATTTTCTTAAGAAGAAATAATGTAGTTATCATTAAACTCATTGGGAAACTAGCTTTAATAATGTTTTTTGGTTATCAGGGATATCATTTTTCCTTCAGGCAGAGCTGAAGAAATATGAAGTTAAAACCATCATTGAGTGTGATAATGAAGTCAGTTCATTCCAGTTCAACACCACAGCAATTCTTTATCACTCCAAATGGGCTGTGGGGCTGAAAACTCTGTTTCTAGTTGTCAGAGTTGCTGAGTTCACAGATAGCTATCATTTTCGGAACATTGTTGCATACGGAAAAGCAAGAATATGGAAAGTACCCCAAATGTCTTCAAAACTGAAAAGACTGGTTTGCAAAAGGATTTCTGCAGAATTGCATTGCCTTTCTAAGTTTCTGCCCACCTAAGATTTTCATTCAGATGGGGAACTGACTATTTAAATTTATACTTGAACTTACATGCCTGTCTTTCATTTAAATTTATACCTTATACACATGCATCCCACATTCCTGCTCAGCTATTCTTGCTCACATAAATGTGTAAACTCTTCATTCACTGACACCATAAGAGTTTATCCGTACACATACTCAAAATACATATTTTTTCATGCTCCTTCACTATTCACACATACATACCCACAGGCAGACAAAATTATATTAGATACACAGTATGTAAATACAAATTCTGATATCCTCTCAAAAAGAATTTAAAAAAGTAAGCATCACACAGAAGTAGATGTAATTACAAAGTCATCAACAAAGCTAAAGCTTCACTGGGTTCTTCTCTAAATCATTTATTTAATATTCATTGACTTGCAGGCAGTTACAGCAGGGCTTCAGCATATCAAACGTCTACAACCTTGAATGCTTTAAAATCAATTCCCACTTTCTAATAATCCCTCTGTGCGTTACTGGGCTGATACTTTAATATATAATACACACACACACTGGTACCAATAGGCAGCTGCTTCTGATGGTATGAAAATGAAATCTGTAGCCATGTTGTTTCGTGTTACACCTCTTGAAGCAAATACTTTTCTTCTCCTGGGACAGATAATAAGCTTGCAGTAAGTGTTGAGAGCTCAGAAGTTATGACATCCTGAACCTGCAGGTCACACATCTTGAAGTGATGTTCTGCTGTACCACTAAGGACAATGGTCTTGACAGTTCTGATAAAACTAGGTAGTGGTCATTTGGGGCACCTTATGTATTGGAAACTCTGAAGCAATTTTTTATTAAGAAATATCCAGCAAAGTGCCTCTATAACTGTCAAATGAACACAGTATTTAACTTTCCAAAGTGTCTGTTACAGAGACCACACAGAACTGCCTGAATCTTAAAGCATGAAGTACTTTCACAAAGCCACAAGCCACTAAAGGGAACAGTGATGTTCCAGAGATGTTCCAGTGTGAGCCATATGAATTGCACTGACAAAAAATGAAAAACTTAAGTAGCCATAGCAATAATTATATCTACTCCTGAATCTAGTGGAAATGGCAATGCTTTAAGACAGCTGATTATGCTGAAGACGATTTTTGGAACACGAGGCTTTTCCTAGCCTGTTTGTAGTAAGATACCATATTGCTACTTAACAAATGATCCTGCAAGTGGGCTATCTGCAGAGCTTGCCAGGCCCAAAGAAAGAGTTTCAACACAATTCTGAACAGAATTGCCTCTCTTATGATGCTGCTGGATGCCACTTCAGATGCCTAAATAGAAAAAAAAGAGGTAAAAATAAAACACAAGCCAAGCAGATGAGAAATGGCACAAATTATTAATGTGCATTGTTAGCTAAATGGTACTGAAACAAGAATGCAGACATTAAACCTTTAAGGAGTATAAATTATATAGAGTACTGTATTGAGGACGTATAACTAGGAGTACTGAGCAAAATTAAATCTGGATTGTACAGGGTGCTACTGAAAGTATTGTGTGGGACTATACTGTATTGGCTGTAATGCAGGCATGAGTGGGTTAGGTAATAGGATAAATATCTTGAAATAAATACCTTCCACTTCAAGTGTCTCTGATCAAGTTTATATATAAAATGGTCTTGAGGGGGCTTAGTCCCCAAGACACTTAGGGTATTTATTTCTAAAGAAAGCAATTAGTTAAGAAATCAAACTCACTGGAAATTTTCAAATGGTGATACTTTTATAAAGCTATTGTGGAAAGGAAACTGATGATCTGTGCCAGCTAAACCACTACAGCAATGCTAGCCGCTAGCCAGTTACTCGTGCCAGTGGCAATATCTGTCCCCAGCGTGATCAAACCAACAGTAAAAGCTGCTTCTATTTTTGTCATGATTCACATGGCCACAAGGAAAGACAGCTTGATTTTTATTTTAGCTGTGTCCTAACCATAGTCCATCTCTGTGTCTCTTTTGTATCTGTGGTTCTACACCCCACACAGATTTCCCATACTGAATAGAAACTGACATTTCACGTGTGCCAAGGCTTGTGAAATGTTAATTAAAGCTTCATGTTACAGATGTAGTGCAGAGATTATCTTTCATTCTTCTTCTCTGCAAATGACTTTTTGGCATTTTTGCTGGTATCTGCTCTATACCACTTTCATCCTTAGCTTTCGTGAAGGAGCCTGTCCTAACTGGGACTGACTCCAAGACGTATTGTGGCTTTACTGTCTTTTGCTTCTGTGACTTCGTTTTGTGTTACTTGCTCATGTGGTTCAGAGCTGCAGCAAAACCAGATGTTCTTCGCCTTTGAAGAGAACAAAGGCGACTCTTCCTTCACATCCTCCTTCAAACCCAGCCTGTTTGTTATATTACAAAGCACTAACTCTGAGCTATTACTGATCGTTAATACCAAGTCTAATAAACAGTACACAAGTTAACTTCACCTTTTTGGCCCCTAAGCTAACTTCTCTTAATGAACTCATTGTAAATTCCTGCACCAAATGCTGTAGTCCTGTACTGAGGAAGGCAAGTTAGCTTTGAACACACCTGCACGGATATTAGGAGCAGTTTCGCGATGGCAACACAGAGCTATGCAGATAATTTTACATGGTTGAGAAACAGGGAAAATTAGCCAAGGTAATATGCAGCACAACATGGCTTTATTGCTTTTAGTATCCAAATTTACCCATTTAAAACTTAAATTTGCACTGGATTGTACAATTTAGGTACATTGTACATATCTGAATGATACAAAAGCTTCTACTAACAGCTAGGAAATCTATGACCTCTTTCTTATTAATGAAAGAAATGAAAAAATAGATTTATCTTTCAAATTCACACTGTTTTTAAAACTACTTTAACACTTTTTGCAGTTTATCAAAGAAATATTGTTTATGTGTATTTGCTTTTACAAAAGCTGTCTGTATGAAGAGGTACCTTTGTCATTCAAATATAAGTATTGTTCTAATGCACAATTTACTTTGCATGTACGCTACTGTTATTTCAAGTTTCACAGTAATTTAATTCCATATCACAAATATGTAAAACTGATATGGAATTATTCTTATGTTAGCTTGAAATAGTAAACTGTGGACATTCAAATTAGCTAGACTATTTCTGCTACTGAATAGCATTAATAAAAATTGCTCTGAATTTTACAAGATATTTTGCTTCTGTTGCTAATTGAACCAAGACGTGTTTGCCCTGTGATTACCTCTAGCCATGCTTGGCATAATTTACTGTAATTATGATTAACTCCATATATTTAATTGGGCAGCGTGTCTGAGAATTGATCATATATTTTCCCCTCTATTCAAGCTGTAATATGTAGCATGGGTATAGGATGGAATACTAGAATCTTTCTGCCTGGGTAGTGAAGTACAATGTTAAGGTTCTTCTTGTAGGAGTAGTTTGGTTTTCTTCTTGCTGGGCAAGGAATACACTGAGATTTTGGAGTGGGAAGAGTTTTCAGAAGTGGGTGAGATTCTGGCATCCTTAAATCAGTGAAAAGACTGCAGAAACAATTCTGAGTCGCAGTTGCTTCTCTTTGCAGTTCTGTGGTGAAACCAAGTCCTTTGGGTAAATCAAAACACTGCAGCTCATCTGCACCATTTTTTTATGACCTAGAGAAAAAAAAAATTATGTATGTTTGTAAAAATATGTCTTAAACTGCAGCAGTCACTGCGAAATATTTATCAAAAGGTGGTCAGTATGTGAATGCTGGTCTCTCCCCTCCAGGATGTACAGTTAAAATCTACATTGCCCCAAAATGTCTTTGCATTTCTAGGTTGCTTTTTTATAACTTTTCACCATCCTTGGGAATGAACAGAGCACTAAATGTAAATCAGTAATATTAGTGTAAAATGCTGATTGTAGAAAAATAATTTCAGATTGTTAGCAATAAAAACTCATATTTACTTAGCAATTTCACATCCCTAACAAGTTAAATATCTGTCTTTCTAGTCTGTTCATGCTTCATTTCCCTCAG
Source organism: Loriculus beryllinus (assembly GCA_039877255.1). Lineage (NCBI taxonomy): Eukaryota > Metazoa > Chordata > Aves > Psittaciformes > Psittacidae > Loriculus > Loriculus beryllinus. The sequence goes on along the minus strand of JBCJKH010052847.1, from coordinate 5,998 downwards.
TTCTCACATGCGGCTATCTTTTGCAGAGTGCAATAGCTGTGTAATGAGTAATGTACAGAAATAGCACACAACAGTTTAAAACAGGCTGGTGGTTCAGATTTAAGTAAATGCAAATCAACTTAATTCTTAAAGTTGCATTTGTTAATCTCCATTTTCATGCAGCCCAAGAAATAAAAAAAAAAAAAAAAAAAAAGGAAAAAAGAGTAGGCAACAAAAGAAGGAATGGTTTATCTGGTTCAGACTTATGTAGATACTGGTTCAATAAAGAAGTTAGGCAGACTTCTCTAGAAATGCTGTAAGATTCTTTGATGTCCAAGAAACGGATGAATTCCTTGAATAGTACTTGTGAAGTGTGATACCTCTTCAGTTATTTTATGGGCTGAATTATTGTATCTATATGATTTTACCTTTATGTAGCAAATTTTTGTATAGGCAAGTTTATACATAGATGATGAGATCTCTGTCAAAATCTCTGCAGAAAGAGGGCAGATCATGTAAGATGCTGAAGATGATTGTGCAAAATGATTGTGCAAAATACTCGAAATTAACAACGCTGGTTGAGATGATACAGTAATTGACTACATCAGTGCTCCTAGTGCAGTACAAAATTCGCTAATCAAAGCCATCAATGAAGGCAATTAAGTGAAACTGCTTTTATTTTGAATTAAAACTCTGGGAAGTATGAGTACATCAGGAGGAGCTATTTTCAATATCTAGGAGCTAAAGGAAAAATAAAAATTGCATTTTAATGCAATTGCAAAGCACATTCATTTCTGCTCTCAGAGGTTAGAATTAGCCAAACAAATGTACATTTCTAAATGTAATTACACATTAGCAAGGAAGTGCTCTAGCCGTCAATGTGCTGAGAAAAGCATCTTTCCTAAGCACTACCCATCCGGTATGAACCGCATATTGTTGCATTATAAAGGGTGCAGATTAACAAGATTAGATTTTTTAATTCTTTACAAAGTGAATGGTTCACTTTTAGTTTATGAAGTTAGGAGTCCAATGAATTGTTTTATCCCTATCTGTATCTGAAAGATGCTGTTTTTGGTAAAGTGTAAAAAGTAGGAAAGTTGTGAGGAATAAAGAAATGTAACATCCAACTTCAAAAGAGTTCTTTGAAGATAAAATGTGGAACTTACTTGCATGTCATTAAACATTTCACAGTATTCCCTGAATTCTTGCAGCCAAGTAATTTTGCCATTTGTGTTTCCAGTTTTCTGGCCTGCAAAACCAAGATGCAGCATGCAGCACACCTGGCTGAGTAATGACCCATACAACATTTTTATGTTACCTTAAAAAATGAGGTGAATAAAGCTTAACTGCAGAGTGAATGAAGGATTTAATTATATGAAGATGTCATTCACCCTGATTGAGAGGACAAATCACTTCTTCAGTGCCCTGGCCTTTTCCCTAAAGCTAAGCTGCACATTTATGCATTTCTGGGCATGGTAGAGTATTGAAGAAAGAAGCTCAAAGCTGGAGACTGATAACATCTGTAGCAGCACCATGACAAAGAGAAGGACTGGTGTAAAAACTGGGTTTACTTTGCATCTAATTTGTGTTTTGGCTATAAGCCAGACAAAAAGTAATGCAAATTTTTATATTAATGTAATTTGAGCTTTTACTACTACTACTTCATGTTTGGTATTTTTGAAAATCACATACCTAAGAATCACCAGTTGCCAGGCTTGGGGTCATAAATGAGTTTTTTGCTTACTGTTATGATATAGAAAGAAGGAAGTTACTTTTTAGGATATAGAAGAAGGAAGTGTTTTTCAGAACATTAGTACAATATAAGAAAGAGATGGTTAATGTGCTATCCAATTGTTTTATTGAACTAGTGAAATAAAGAGTATGCAGGTGGGAAGGAAAATGGGCAAGGAGGAGAAAACTGAGAGGAAGACATCAGAATAGGGAAAGAGAGTGAAACGTAGGTAGCTCAGTAAAAGTAAAGAAGAGTTGACAATTTTGGTGGGTTGTCAGCTATTTTACTTGTTTGTGATAGGGCACTTGTTTCAGCCAGAGCTCTGATACACCATTCTTTATGCATAAGAAAAAGAAAAATGCTTTATCTAAATCTCAGAAAAAAACGTTTTATTCAGGTGCAAGTTCAGTTTCATTTGAAAGCCTTGGGTTTTATGATATTTGATCCTAATCAACTTACCTATCTCAAGTGGATAATATGCTGCTTGCTTCTAGTAGCAGGTCAGACAGAATTTCACTACTGAGATCATCCATCATTGCAAATTACTTTATTTTCTTTTTCAGGCCAGAGTCTGCAGTGAGGCTGCCTATAAAGAAGTCTGGTCTAGGATGTTCAGTAGTCTTGAAGCAGTTTCTGTGTGAATTGCAGTATATCAAATGGCACGCTGGAGAAACAAAGGATAGAAAAGATCTTCAAGTTTCTCATTTCAGAATCGATTCGTATTAGTTAGCATGGGGACAGCATGTTCTGATGGTGTGATGAAGGCATAGCAAAGTTGTTTGATGCTTTAAGTTACATATTGTTGTTACTTAAAGCTTTTAGTAGCAATATTTGAGTGTTATCGAGAAAGACAGCAAAGGCATTTTAGCAGGGTAAATGTTTTTAAAGTCTGGTTGTTATTTACTTCAAAGTACTAATGCATAGATATTGAGAATAAAACATCCCCCCTCAGCATTTATTACCAACCTTCCATTTCTAATCTGAACTTTCCTAAGATGCCCTCCAATATGAACTTGTGTGTGTCCAGAGCTAACATGCACACACTGATACTTCTTACCCTGCCAAGTCTGGGATACTGTGGAAATAGGTAGCCAGAGACATGTGTGATGAAGCCAGTGTACAACAAAAAAGAAAAATAGAGTTGTTGCTCTAGGAGGTGTTACAGTGATTTCATATCTCAGGGGTTAGGACATTCTACTCATTTTTAGAAAACTGGTATTGGGATAAGATGGGGTGCTACAGAGCACGATGGAGTGTGCAGTTGACCCTAGACATAGAAAACTGAAGAGAAACATGGGTGAAGATCACAGTACTTTGTCAGAACTGTAAGAGAGGAAAAGGTAGGAAGTTACACATTAGAAAAGAGGACAATCAGCAGTGGTTTTGTGGGGCCCTCAGGTCTGGAATAGCTGAGAACATAAGGATATGAGTCAGGTCATGGGTTTCAGATGGGTGATGTGCCACAATTATGGATGGAGATATGCTTGGCAGAGCTCTGTGTTTGCGTCTTTTCCTTTCTAGTGAACACAGTCAATCTGTCACATTCTATGAGCAGTAAAAACTCACCCAAATTATTAAGAGAAAAATAATAATAAAAGCTTAATAATTTTCCTGTTTCTGACAAGTAGCAAGTGTGAAAAAATGCTGTCAGAGAGAGCTTTCTGGCTCCTGCCAGCGCCACCCAAATGCTCACTTCTAATCCTTTTGGTCATTTTTTTCCACTAAGACGTTGTATTTATTTCTGCCTCTGACAACTGTTTGAAAAGTTGTATGCCTTCTGCACAGCGCTGTATTATGGATGATGTATTAGGAGTCATATATCCAGCATGCCTTCTTTGTGGGTACCTAATAACTGTGCCTCCACTCCATAAAGAAAAAGCCTATGACAGGTTTATTCATCTTTTTATTTCTGTGTTGTGCTCTGCTCCTTGCTGAAAAAGGTTCTTTTTCACTTCAACCTCTTTTTCTTTTGTCTGGTTTGTAAATGCCAGGTGAATTTCATTTGCACAGACACTAGTGGGAATTGCTTTCCTGCCCCACAGGCTGCCAGTCACAGGAAGGAGACGTTACATAGGCTTCTGTTTGCAGGGATCAAGCAGAAATTTTGGAGTAGAGGAAAGAGCAAGCAAAGTATGAGTGACAGCCATCTTTCCTTTCAAGATCAGAAAGGACACAGTATTAAAACCATTTAAACCATACGTTGCTTCATGCCTATGCCTTAGAAGGCTTTATATTGATCTTACTCAAAATAGGTAGAGGCATGTGGTCTAGCTCATATTGGCTTCCTGTCTGCTTCTTGTGGAGAGAAGATCTTTGGTGATGGTGGAAAGGTGTCCCATGACTCACCATCTCAAATAACTATGTGCTTCATGCATGTTCCAGGTGTATAATGGGAGTTAAACCAAGTGAAAAGAGAGATGGGAGTGAAAAGACCAAGGCAGAAAGACAAGGTTGGTCTGTTTAGTTGCATAGCAAAAAGTTGTTGTATTATGCATTGATCCCTACCATACTGGCCAGCACTGGTGATATATAGAGGAAAAGGCAGAAGTTAATGCTTAGAAATCCTCAGTAAATTCATGGAAGTGTATATAGCTATGTTATGTTGCCTTACAGTACATTTCAGATGACCACATACTGTTTGCCAATGCTGTTTGCCCATAAGTATAGATTCATGTACTCCAAAAAGTGATAGAAAAATTCTCAGTCCTGTCATTCTATCTTCTGTATTCACCAGTGCTCTCAGGTACAGCAAACTCCTTTCCACAAGCAGTGATCTTGTTCAGGAAGTGGTAGACACCAAGGAACGCACACATGAGCCCATGCTTGCCATTAACATACACTGTAGCTTCCCATGCAGACGCAAGTATAGTCGGGTCCTTAAAAAGCTTTCTGTGATCTGGAAGTGAAGGCAGAGGGATCACCTCCAGAAATCCTCAAACTGTCTTTTATAGGAGGGTTCAGGAAGGTCATAAACCTTATAGAGGGGGCTTTGTACAACAGGCAATGCGAGTTCATTAATTATCTAACAGCAAGTACTTGAATATGATTTAGAACTCCTGTACAACCTTTATTTCGTATCAGTGCTTTCCTCTTTCACACAATTTCCTTTTCAGTTCTGATGTGGATAGGAAGAGCTCATAAATTGCAGGCAGAGGGTAATGATTGCTTTAATGGAAATAGCTCTTAATAAGAGTATTCATTCTTCTGGGCTGCCATGTGCTAGCTCCTCATAACTGTTTGAAAAGCTGGTAGCAGCAGTCTTCTGTTATTGTAAAAGTACATCTCAGGCATTAGCATTGTTCCTGCTAGCTTAGTCTGAGTATTGGTTTTTTTTTCTCTTAGTTCACTTGAGAGGACCACTGTCACAGAAAAGCAGAGTATCCCAGGCTCCGTGTTGAACTCTACATCAGCTGTCCTGTTACAGGCAGTAAGAAAAGTGTGAGGCCACAGTTAGGCTGTTGGTTTTTACCTACTGCTATGCCTTACAATGCTTTCTCATTGTTCTGATCAGTGTGCACTGATGTGTTTGTTTAGAGATTGATCAGGTTGCTTTGTAATGCTGATGTATAACTCCCAATAGGATATCCCCCACTTTTTATCTTCAGCCCATTCGGCACAGGAGAAGTGAAGACAATCAATATGTTGTAGCAATAAATTTTGAGATCAGTTTTATTGCCACTGTTCGCTGTCTGGCTACAGGTACCCTCCCAGAACTACCATGGCAAGGTGCTACAGGGTAGTTCTTAACTGTGGCATGGAGCATGGAGAGCAAACAGGAGAGCCTGAGTGTTACGGGGTTGAGTACTGCAGAAATACAAATATAGCAGAAGTAATAAGAGCATTTTATCTAAAGAATAATATACTGTAGTGATGTTATTTCATTTTACAACTGCAAGGTATGAAGCCAATGATTATTATAGTACACAGAACATTTTATAGTGCCTTTCATCTTAGCAACTCAGAAGGCTTTAAAATTCATTCTTCTTACCCATCTTAGTGAAAATACAATTATATCCAGAGTTAACTGAGGTTATGGCCATTTGAGTGGATCTGAGCAAAGAAGAAAATTCAAAGCTGAGTCTTGGGAGAACTGGATCTGCTCATTCCTGATATGAATTTCCCATGTGATCTTAGGGAAGATAATTAGCCTCTTGGTGTCTTTGGTCCCCTCACAAAAGTGAGGTAAATAGTCTTTGCTATCAGTTATGAGGATAAAACACAAAAAGTGCTCAGATGCTATGATATTGGTAGCCTAACAAAGTACAGTCTGTTACTGAGCAAGCAGAA
>JBCJKH010052845.1:12450-26014 GCA_039877255.1 Loriculus beryllinus | reverse complement strand
CCCTGCTTATGGCAGGGGGGTTGGAACTAGATGATCTTAAGGTCCTTTCCAACCCTAATGATTCTATGATTCTATGAACTAAAAGAAGAAAAAGAAGTACAGCAGTCAAACCAAAATGGCTGTGATAAACATAACACTGGAAGTTACCTGTACATCTTACTGCCTTAAACCAACTGAAAACAGAAGCATTCTTGGGCATCCTAGGACTTTTAAGTTTTATTAAGACTACATCCAAGATAGGAATGAAGCAGCATGTCCAAAATTTGAAGCTGAATTTCCTTTTCTCTCTCCATGTACTGGATGTCCAATCCTTGAAGTATCTAAACATCACCAACTGCCCCCTGCCCACGCCTGGCTCTGACATTTCTTAAGCACTTACTGCTGTGACTGAGATGCCCAAAACAGCCATCCTGAGCAGCAAAATGCCTGCCTGATGTTCAGCTTGTAATCTTGGTGCCAAAGCTTCCCTTTCCATTTGAGTCAGTACAGTAAATGGAATTGTGAGTGCTGTTACAGTGAGCAAATTTAGCTGTTCACACAAATGCAGCTTTTTTAGGTTTCAGACTTTACTCATTTCCCCGAATACATTATTTACTGTGTTTAATGCACTTAACCAACTCACTGAAGGGTTAGATTAAAGCTAGAAGCAGCACAAGGGAATCAGCAAGAATATATGCCCAGGAATGGGAAAGAAAAGAAATGCTGAGAGGGGCTGGACTGTTCTTCCCTGAAGTTGCAAGTTATTTGATCAGTATATCCCACCTTGACTAAATGCACCCTGGAAAAAACTATGAAGAGTAAACGCCTATGGGCACAGTGTCCTCTGAACACTTAAGATCTAAGAACATAAGGATGCCTTAATAGATTAAAGATCTATCTAAACTGGCTTATTGTCCATATAAAAGAATGATAAGATGCTTAGGAAAGAGCATCACAAGTAGAGCAAGCATATATAGTAGCTCTCCAAGAATAATTTCCTAGCCTCCTAACAATCTGTAAATCAAGCATATGTTTGGGGGGTGGGGGCTGTTCTTCATATTTAATAATGGATTTATTCTTCAAGAACTTGTTCAGTCTTCCCTTATGCCCCTGTGAAATTTTTGCATCCAGAACAAACTGAGATAAGGTGTTCCATCTTTCACTTACTCTGAACCTACCAATCTAGCCTCACCTCCCCACAGAAAGGAGTACCCTCCCTTTTCTGCCCTGCCACATGCTATTGAGTGGCAGCAGGCTGTGCTGGAGCAGGTTACTGGCATGTTTAAAACTAACCTAATGAAAACTCTCTTTTTTTTTCTTTTGTAAGGAATGTCCCTGGTTGCAATTACAGTGATGGATACTGTATTAGAAATTTCTCCAGTATTACAAAGGACATAAATTAGAATTTTTAGTACCATTTTACTCGTAATAAACATACCAAAAGGTAACATTGTTTGGTAATCTACCTCCTCCGGAAAACATTTATGCTACAAAGTGCATAGTGGGCTAATGTTTTGAAAGATGACAGGTGCTTCACTAAATACATAATGTGTTTAAATGCAGCTCTGTATATCTTTCATATTTGGGATGAAGACTCCACCTTGGAGAAGAGGGAGCTTTAGTTTGACCAAAGAGAACCGCAAGTTCAGTGTTAACAGGCAGAATGTGAAAATGGAGAAACAGCCATGGGAAGCAGATGCAAGCCCATAAGCCCATTTTGATTTGAAATTCTGTTAAATAAAAATCAACACTGCTTCTGGTATGTCAGTTCAGATAGCTCCTTAGGCGATTTCAGTTGCAGAAAACAGATTTTAGATGCTTTCTTCACTCAGGTATTTTCCTTATTTATAAAAAAACCTAAATCCTCCCCCCTCTCAGCCAATGGAACCATCCCACAATGATTTTTAAATAATGAGGTGTGAACAGGCACACAAAACCTACAGAATATAAATGATTTTGAAGTCCTGGCTACAGGGTAACAAGAGAATCACTTGCCTGCATCACAGTCAAGATTGAGATGCTTACAGCCTTAACATCTATAATGTGCTTCCATATGATAAGAGGAGATCCCTATGGGCTGGTAAATTGTGTCTGACTATGGGATGTTTGTTTGAGATGGACAAAGCCATTTCTCCACTGGCACTGTCACAAGTGAAAATGAAAAAGGGAAAAAGACACCTAAATTATTCTTGCATGGTTTCCTTTCCAAATTCATCTGGCTAGGCTGCAGTAACAAGGAGAATGAAAAGTTCTCAGCCTTTCATCTACTGAGTTCAACACTGCTTCTTTGGGCTCCTGTCCGAGACTGCATGGCTCCTCTCATCCAGTACAAAACTCACCATTCACAGAGCAGGGCAAATGCAGAGACCAAATAAACACTCCTATGGTAATGTATTCCTTAAAGTCATACTTTCCTTTATCTATGAAAGGCCTTATGCTATTGAACACTGAAAGTTTCTTAGGGTAGTAAAAACCACAGTGCCTGAACTCCCCATTTCTGGATGTTACTATCACGTTTCTGCAAAACACAAAAAAGAGGTGAGCATGAAAACAAGAAAAGATTATTGGAAAGGAAATCTTTGAGAACTGCCTAACCTCAGATGTACTGCCAGCTCCCTCCAGGGGTTTGCCTTTCTTTGTTTGGGGTTTTTGTTTGGTTTGGTTGGTTGTGGCTTTTTTTTGTTTGCTTGGGGTTTTTTTTGTTTGTTTCTTTGTTTTTTGTTTTGGTGGGGTTTTTTGTTTGTTTTGGTTTTGTTTTTCCTTCTGTTTCAAATTAAGAAGAGGAATTTTAAGGGAGTGTACCAATGTCATCTGCTTCCAACATGAATCAGAAAGACTACAAGTCATAAATCTGATAATGTGGGAAGAAGGCAATTTCACTTTTTATAACAACAGGGAACAAGCGTGTTCAATTTTGGGTAGGCCTTTTAGATTCCACACTTACCCCTTTCACAAAAGTAGACTTTAATTGATACGGATCTATATATCAGTTTCCTCTTTCTCGATTTTTCCATTCTGTCTACTATCCATGCATATGGTAATCATATATTTCAAATTATACTTTGGTGCATCTCAGGCACCTTTTTGTTTAATTTATATTGGCAAAGTAGTAGGTGTTGATGAAGTACAAACACTGCTGACTTAAAAGTTCTCTTCCCTCTTAGCTTCCTTTTTAAAAGCAATTTTAGATCATATTTCCTAATCCAAGGAAGCCTGATTTATCAATACTCCTAATACAGATAACCATATAGGGACAAAATACTTAGGGGCAAAAAATATCCATTGTGAATGCCAGCAGGTATGGGGATGGCTAGTGACCTGGTAAAAGGAAAAAAATAAAACATGCATTACACCTAAAATATCTGGAGTGCACACACACTTCATTTAGCTAGTAAGTACTTCAATTTAGCTAGCAAGTACTAAACTAAGGAGGATTCCATACTTCACTGAGTTCAGTAATGATGGCAAGTCCAGCATACAGGGATCCCTTTTGGTCTTGGCAGCAACACTGGGAAAAGCTAATCTTAAAATATACACAAATGTTTCTTTTTTTTTTTTTTTTTTATTTTTGAAACCATTAATTTATAAAAATTGTACTAAGATTCTGAAATAAAACAACTCATGTTTATACTTCATGTGTGACTTCACTGCAAAATACAGATCCATAATCTGGTGAATAATGGCAAACATCGGACAAAATCATGTTTGGGTCTTCAGATTTCTCTCAGTCATCCTCAGTAAAAGGCAGACAAACTACACCACAGTCTTTAACATCTGCTGCTGTGAGTCTGCAGTTTCTTTACTGATAAAAGTTCCCCAGAGTCAATCATAGTGGTTAAAAAACGCGCAATGTGCTTGACTCCTCCTAAAAATGCAGAAGTTGTACATCTCACCACAACTTTTAACGAGGAATCCCAGCAGAAAGTTAACTCCAGGCTCAATACAGGACCTTCTTTGTACCTCTGCTTGTTTGCCAAGTCATATCCAGAAAGGCTGGATCTTTGGCACTAAATTTGTATAATGTAGACTTCTCAAATATGTTCTTATACAGACTTGCTCCCAAACTGCTTTATCCTATTCTTTCATAAATTTGATGTCATCTCTTGAGCCACAATCTACGAGTTATTGATAGCACAAATTGTAGGTCACCTCTGACCCTGGTTAGCCTCTCATCTTTTTTATGTTGCCATCCTAAATGTCTGCATTTGCTCTTCTTGCATTACTCTCATTATGGAGAGAAAGAACCTTGGAGTCACTAGAATTTGCAGTCAAATTTGCTCACGTGATCAACTTCAGAGTGGAGGAAAGGGATTTTTATATATTTTGTAATTTTTAATTTTTAAAATAAGACAATTTTCTATAGATTCTTCTGTCTTTAAAAAACTAATTTGTACTTTGGCGAATTAATACTGTCTTTGCATCTTCCCAGCTTGATCTTTATTTATATCCTCTTTTGCTAAATTACTGACTTACCCTCCCCTTTTCCACTAATAAGGGTAGAGATAATTACACAACGTAGCTGTAAGGAGACCCTTTGTGCCATTTACCTATATGCCTCATGCAGTGTTTTGCACAGCTGTCAATATCCTTGCCTGCTACAAATGCTACTCTTAATTTCTATTTATTATATGTCATAGTGCATCTCCACTTTATGACAGAAAACAGGTACTGATGCGGTCTCATGCTGCTGTTTTGCTGGCACCTCCAGCTGGCTGCCTGATCCTTATGTAACAAAGGAGAGTTCAGAAATGTTTCCATCCTTCTCCGTTACCAAAATAAGGAATTTCACCCCAAGAATTACTTTGGCCTGGGGCCCAGAACAGGTAAAATTCAATCCTAGGTGAATGGTGTTTTTTCTACACATCAAAAAATGATTGAAAAGCTTCTATTGTGAAACTATTGAGCTGAAAAAAAGGAATGAGATCTCTTTTAAGCATCCAATACTCATTCTTAACCCTTAGAGAACCCAGGAGAGCAGTCTTCATAAATGCAGCATCACACAAAGGTTATGATTACACTAGGAATTTCCATGACTTTCCATGACCCTACTGAATTGGATAAATGTAGTAAAGCTATATGTAGGTGAAGAAATAAAATTACCAAGTAAGAAAAAAAGAATCTGTAAATTATTTCTCTGCAGGAAGAAGGGAAAAGAGGCAAGAATTTACAGAGAATATCTTTTTATGATGCCCACCAATATTAAGATAAACCAAAAGCAGAATACAAAGAAACCATTTCCTTTTTGAGTCAAAATAAGGATATTTTTTCCAGCTGTCTGAAGTAGCCTGAAGTCTGCTAGTTTCCTTAGAAGAGCAGTGGGGAACAGTTAGGTTTAACATTACTAACATTCTGTGGATTTAATAATGGGAGGGAAAAATCATTAGCCCTATAGAATGCAGACTACTAAGTAGTGAAAAGACAAAGCAGGCCAGTTTCCAGGCTTACATGGCTACAGTTTTACATTTATGAAAGTCAGCATTGTAAATCTCTAAAGTCAGAAAGCAAGCTTCCCTCTATGGAAGACTCTAGTACTTCAACTTTGCTGTACTGGGAAAAGGGGAAGGAGCTCAAATATAGTACAAGCGTATTCTCCTTCTTACGGAGCAGGTTGCACAAAACAGCTTTGTGAACTTTTGACAAACACCTAATGCAACAGGCTAGATGGCGGGCACAAAACTCCCTTTCCTCCATGTTAAAAGACTATGAATTCTTGTTTTTCATGGGTTATATGTTCTGCTTCGCTAAAATAAATTATTCCTTTCAGTAAATATTCCAGAGTTAAAGGGATAAAATGTTCAAATCCACAGTACTGAAAATAAGTAGAAATTTAGCTTTATGAATACACTGAGATTTGTATATAAAGCACAAAGCTTAGACCAAATGCATGCTGCTATAGCGGTTGAAGTTTCATAGAGCAATAAGCTAATCAAAATGTTTGAAAATTTGTGTACTTACATATTACTCCATGCATGTTTGTGTGCATTTCAAAATGTAAGAGGGTTTTACAAACACTTTAAGAAAAACTGATTTCTTTAGAATCCTGACAAATCTGGTATTTAAGCAGAAGCATTAAGTACTTACCACCACTAGCATTTCCTTCTCTGCGGCTACGTGCACTGCCATCTCTGCCAGATTTAATGCGCTGGAAAACAGTCAAAAAGGTTTGAAGAGAACAGAACAAAATCTCTATTTAGTAATATACAATAGAGACAATTGAAAACTCAACTTATTAATAAAACAGTAGGAGAATGTTAAACTAGGCTTGCTAAACTGTAACTAATAAACCCTGTTATTTCAATGCACAAAATTGTCCCTCAGATCAGTGTTAAATCCCGTGTTTACATAAAACAAGAGGTCTGTGAAATTCAAACAGAGTATCTTAAAAATTATTTTTCTTCAGATAAAATTTATACGAGGAATGTGTGTAGAAAAAAAGTTCCCATGTACCTTCGTAAAGTACAGCTGAAAAAACAGGCAACATAGCCCTTCTTGCACGAGTTCAAAGTAGCCTCTGCCTATTAACATCTTGTAAATCCCACAAGCTTTTTATTATTGTAAAGATTCAAGGGGAGGAAGTAAGGAAATCTATAAAAAGAACTATTCACCCCATATATCTTAAATTTGGAATACTTGGCACGCCACTGTTCTTCACAGCAAAATTTAATTTGCTGTTGAGTGTTAAATGCAAGATAAAAGTGAAGGTAAATACTTTAAAAGCTGTGTTTAAAAAGTCAGCTCTCTTGCACTGAGGAAGGTACCATAAACATCTTCCAGCTGTGGGGCTTTTAGTGTAATTTGAAAACTTCAACAGTTTATCAAAGCAATACCTCTGTATCACATAGCAGACTTGTCTTCTGGCAAAACACCAAATTTCTCATGCATGTACCTTGTCAGTTACAAGAAGGTATGTCTGGGTAAGGGACTTTTCAATGGGTATGTATAAAAATTTGATGTTTGCAGCATTCAACTGTTAATAATGTAATCTCTGCATTTTATTTAAAAATATGAACTCGGGATCTGATTAACACACGTGCACACTACCTAACCATGTATTCAGGTCAATTACTGTAGCTTTTTCACTCATTTTTCATCAGAAAAATACCATGGAATCTGGGAAAGTTGGAATGACACAGAAGAAGTGAATGAACTTCCATGACTCATGCCAACAGAAAGAGGAAGGACCCTTAAATCAAAACTCATAGGAGTCAGACAGGAAAGCAGCAAGCTTAGCATGAAACCAGGAATGGTCTTGGAGCAGCCTAGTCTGGGACCAGAATTTCTCATGCTTTTTATTTATTTTGGGAAATCCTCAAGTCGAAAATATGTTCTCTAAGTTTTGTATTAAATATCCTATTCATGGTCTTGTGAAATAGCACGTATTGGTCCTTCAGGAAGTATGTTCAAACTCTCCAAATGTTGAATGACTGTCAAGTCTGCCAGTGGAAGCTCAGATTCTGTCTCCACAGGGAACTGGTCCCTGTATGACAGAGCCCTCATGGGATTTACATCCTAGGACTTTACTCCCAAAATATTATAGAAGCACTAACAGCTTGAACCATATGACTAAATCCTATAAAGTTCCAAGTGAGTAGTTTATAAGTCACCCCATTCTAAAAGCAGACATTTAAAATAGGTCCACTGTTTTCCATGCTATAAATGCCTATTTCTCTCCCATGACTGCAAAAGACATCTAAGATTATTAGTCCAGATGTAGATATGTGAAGGCAAAGGCAGTAAATCCCCCTCATCCCCCCTCCCCCATGTTTACACCTATGACCACTGCTTCACACCACTACCAATTAGGCCCTCACTCAGTCATTAAGCCCACTGAAAGGAAATAAATAGCAATGTGCATATACATCAATGCTAAGAAGGTTGTGTGAACTTTTACACTATTACCTGTCTTTTTTAAACTGAAACATGAAAACCGAAGATTAATGCAGTCAGAAGGGAAAAAAAAAAAAAGAACTCCACCCCCCCCACACCCCCCCAGCATATGAAGGTTACAGGAAAATCCAACACTGTGAGAGGCAGGGAGAAAAACTTCTACACAGAATGAACCCCACAGATGTTCCCAGATTCTTGGCTGGATGTATTTAACAACTTGTCTGTATTTGAGAACCAAGTGCAATAAGTCTTCTAGAATATTTATTTTGGTATAAACCCCATGTGGATATACTTATTCTGGAAAAAACAATGCCAGAAAAGCAAATTTTCATAAATTTCTACAGGAAGAAAAAGCCTGTGTGCAGACTTTGAAATGTCACTATATTACACCAGCATTTATCTTTTCTCTCTTTACTGGGTGCAATCAAGAAATCATGGGTTGGTCTGAAATTTGGAGCAGGAACTGAACTATATCTGGTATTGCTAACTGAAACCAGTGTTCCTATTAGAAACTTAGGTGGTTGAATATTAAAATTTTGTAATTTTAGAACTTGAAAGTATAGTTTATGACAATACATTCATGGATGACATAAGGAAGTTCTTACGACAAAAATACCTAGTAATTTCCAAAGCCAGATGGTAGACATAAGACTAAAAAACCATACACACACAAAAACCAACCAAGCACAGAAAAAAAAAAAAAAAAATCCCTCAAACCAGGGGATGGGAACACCAATAGCAAAAAAGAACTGCAGGGATATTATATGCAAGACAGCATTGACATTGAGATCCTGTCCCAGAAAGATACTCAACTTCTAATGCAGGACCAGCAGTGTACTAAATTGCAGTAAGTTAATATAAACATCATACAATCAACTATGTTGGACATTTAAGATCATCAAGACCAACCATTACCCAAGGACTGCCAAGTCCACCACTAAACCATGTCACAGGTACATTTTCTGAGCACTTCCATAGACTGTGATTCTATCGCTTTCTGGGCAGCTTGTTCCAATGCCTGACCATCCTCTTCTTGAAGAAATTCTTCCCTAATTTCAAATCTAAACCTCTCTTATGAAGACAGGCTGAGTGAGTTGGGTTTGTTCAGCCTGGAGAAGAGAAGGCTCCAGGAACACCTTATTGTGGCCTTTTAATACATAAAGGGGGATGTGTGCAGAGTTTTTACTGATGCTTGCAGTGACAGTACAAGGTGCAACAGTTTTAAGCTGAAAGAAGGTAGACCTGCATTGGACATTGGAATTGAAGTAAATGTGAAGTAATTAGAGAGGCATTTACACATTATCTGACATCAAAAGTGAGCCAGTAAGTGTTTCTAGGAGCAGAGTTAATTAGGTAAAACTTCATGTGTCCTAATGTGACAATGTAGCTTTGAGGCAATTCACTGGATATGAAAAGCAAGCTTGAATATCTTGCAGCACAACAGCATGGACAATGCCTTCCAAACAAAAAGCTAACTTTAATTTCAAAACCTTACTTTATCACAGGAACAGCAACAACACTATTCACGCAAATGCGTGCGTCACACGTGCGTCACACATGCTCACTCCTCTGAATAGAACACAAGTTACAATCTCATACCTTTCAGCCTGTAACTTTCCCATGGAACTTCTTTTTTTTTTCCAGTTTAAAAATTGACATTAGCATTAATAATTTACTTCCACCTATGGAACCTGTCAATGTTGTAACTTTGCATACAGCAAAAAGGAGGTCTACTGCAAGGCCAAATTCTCAGGCTTCCCTTCTCTCCCTGTAGTTGCATTATTACTTGGCTCATAAATACACCCTATACAGTCTGGCAAATATGTAGGAAAGATGACATTCCAGAGACATTGAATTATGCCGGTGGCTCCAGCATTCCCATCACATCCACATAATCCATCTTTCACTAATATTTAAAATCACAGAAAATCTGGTGCTTTAAAACCAGTCAGATGTAAGGCTGATCAGTAGTTTAAAACTAAAAACCCACAACCGACAAAACAGAAGCCTCTCCAAACCAGGAATTTAAGATACATTTTAACTATCATAAAGGCCATTTTAACTTCATCTACATAGGTAGTGAAACTGTACCATAAAATCATAGAATAGTTAGGGTTGGAAAGGACCTTAAGATCATCCAGCTTCAAACCCCTTGCACGGGCAGGGACACCCCACACTAAACCATGTCACCAAATACCTGGCCTTGAACACCACCAGGGATGGAGCATTCACAGCCTCCCTGGGTAACCCATTCCAGTGCCTCAGCACCCTCATAGTAAAGAACTTCCTCCTTATCTCCAATCTAAACCTCCCCTGTTTGCGTTTGAACCCGTTACCCCTTGTCCTATCGCTACAGTCCCTAATGAAGGGTCCCTTCGCAGCATCCCTATAGGGCACCTTCAGATAACTGGAAGGCTGCTATGAGGTCTCCATGCAGCCTTCTCTTCTCCAGGCTGAACAACCCCAACTTGCTCAGCCTATCTTCATATGGGATTTTCTGCAGTCTCCTGATCATCCTCGTGGCCTCCTCTGGACTTGTTCCAACAGTTCCATGTCCTTTTTATGCTGAGGACACCAGAACTGCACACAATACTCCAGGTGAGGTCTCACAAGAGCAGCTTCATCAGCTTCAACTTCTTGTGCTCCTTTTCAGCTCATGGGTGATCTCAATTGTTGCTTCACTTTCTGCCTTTTCCCCAATCTAGTGCTCCTGTAGTTCTTACTCACTCTGTCTTTCCTGAGCTACCGGCTCAGGTGCTCTGGAGTTTCATCCTGCTTTCAAACAGTGTTATCATGAAATAATCCACAAAAAAGTTACTTTATTTAGGTACTTAATAACTGTCTCTCCCATATGTTATGCATTAACCTTTGAGATACAGTGTATGAACCTGTCACTATTACCCTGTCTCTTCTCTCCACATGTTCTTTTCTCCTGTTAATCTTCTTTGGTGAAGGAATGTTGTTTCTTTCTGTCTCATCAGGTGCTAAAATCAGTCTGAAGCATTTCCTAGCAGCTGCAGAGTTGAGAATGAGCTGTAGTGCTGTGAGAAAACCGTGTGTTGCAGATAGCTATGTAGGGTTGTCCTCGCTGTACCTTGATGCTTAGAATATTATTTTAAATTTCTAGCTATTTTGACTTGGATTGGAGTGTTAAATGGGGTGGTCCTTGTTACACCATTTCATGTTGCTATACCGTTACTGTGTTTACTGCCACAGGGCATTAAAACGAAGATGGAGCTGGAAAGAGCAGGGTATGATGATGCCCAGAGCATACTGCTTTATCAGTATTGCCTGCAAGCTAGTACAGTTTAGGGTCTGTGCATTGTCTTCATGAAGAGCTGAAGTAAGAGGCTTTAATCTGAAACAGTCATCTGCCAAATGCTTCTTCATATATTTATACAAGTTTTAAATAGATCTGTTGCTGTGTTAATGTGAGTCATGAGTAAAATGATTTAAACAATCAGTAGCTCAGTTATATGACTCTAAAAATAGAGCTAGACACAAATATAATTCTACACAATTTGAAAGCAGTAGTAGTAACCAACACAGCAAAATTTACAAGGTGTTTAATATGAACAAGAATGTAATACTTAGATTTATTTGGGGGGGTTCTTTTCAGTTCCTTTCTATTTATGTAGATGCTATACTGTGCAGGCAATAATAATGTATTCTTACTGTACCATTACCTGTTGCAAAAATTGATGTTACAATGCCAAGTGTCATTACTCAGAGTGCCAGTTACTCCTGCATAGGTGCAAAGAATTACTACAGTGCTGAGTATTTTTAGTTTTTAGTTAATGTTTGCTGCAGAATTGGCCTTTTGAGGGTTTTTTCAGCATTTTTTTCTTCGGAGAACAAATTTAGCTTGATTTAATTCTTAAACGTTTTCCAGCAGGAATATGGCAAAATCAATGGGATACAGTCATACAATTTCTAATTCTATTCCTTACGAATTCCTCTTCCATGAAAAGATGGTGTTAAGGCATCTTCCCTGTATTGGCAAAGTATCTGTTTTCTGCAGCAGGGACACTGAAGTGCTTGTCAGACTTTTTTTTATTTCTAAATATCCATCTCAAGCTACCAAGTTGTTACAAGGAATTAGTGTTTGTAGGCTGTATAGAGTATTGCCCTTATTTTGGGGGATTTGGGTTTCATGGCTTTTTTGTTGTTGGTTTTTTTAATGTAATGGTGAGATAATAGTTGTAATAACTATTTAGCCTGTATATTATACCAAGTTAAGTTTTGATTGTAGTTTGCATTCAGGGCACCAAGTGAGTCCAAAGCTTTTTGCTCCTTGTTCACTAAGTAAATGATAAAGGTAGCTGTGCGAGAAAAATTGCAGTTCATCCACTTCAAAGACACTGCTAATATATCAGGTACTTTACTGGGCTATATACAAGTTTTCTGTGTGGTAGTAATGATATATAGGTGTAAACCCTTGCAGAGCACAGTGCAGAAGTATTTTCAATAATGTATTTTTTTTTTCAGAGTATTTGAATGTGAGAGGTGAAAAATCCTCTCCTGTGAGGATATATGAGGTTTAGAAAAATTGGCATGTGGGAGGGAGCGCCTCCAGCTAAGTTACTCGAATGCACCTTTCTGAAGTGGTACATAAGGAGCAGAAAAAACTTGACTTTCAGAAGCTAATTGGCGAGTTCTTTCGGTGTGATGCTGCTTTTGTGTGAAATCTGTCACAGGAGGTCTCCTCAAACTTGTGCCAAGAGCTCTAAGTGCCATTCTAACACGATGCTAATATTCTTTAGGGTACATAATGTAATAAAATGGGGAAACATAAACAAATTAAGGTCATTAACATAGTAATTTAATAACTTCCATTTAAAATAAAACCAGCATGTGGCTTGTGTTACTGTTAGCCTTTTTAATTATAAACCTGCTGTGCCTCCAAATTCTTATGCATTTTCTCATTTATAAGTGTATTTCCTATTGTTGCAAGCTTTTTAGTTATCACTGTAATCCAGTCATGTCTGGAGGCTGGAGTCCCATTGTAGAACAGGTACCATGCAAGCTTCTTGGACTCCAGAAGGTGTGCACAGTTCAGTTATTTATTTATGTTAATCTAAGCTTTAGCACCTAATGTGGGTTCATCCTTACAGGATACTGATTTTCCCATTCTGGCAGTTTGGACATTTGGACATGTAATCTGGACATTTTAACTTCTAGAATTTGTCCTCCGGTACATGCTTAAGTGGGTGTATAATGACAGCAAACTCCTCTGCATGAACTCGCACTTCAGCAAGGGAAATGTGAAATTCTCGTACATCAGCTGAGACAAATTACAGTTTTAGTTTTAGCAGTTGTAATACATCTGCAAGGCATGGTGATGGATAACTTGTAGTTCTTGAGCTCCTGCTGTCGAGTGTTGGGACGCTGAGAGAATAAATATTATTAAAAGAGGTTTTCTTAAGGCTTAGAGTTTGCCTTGCCAGAGCTCAATAAAGTAGTTTCAGCATAACACAGTGTGTGTGTGTGTGTGTTTATCTATCTATCTGTATGTATGTATGTGTGTATAAAGTTACCTAAAGATACTGCAGTCAGAAGTGTCAAAACACCACTGCAAGTAATATTCCTTGATTTACACATTTAAATAGATACTTTCTTACTGTTTTTAATTTCAGACCTGCTACAGTTTTCTGTCTCTTCCCAAATGCCCTTGCCCTTAGCTGAAGGAACAGATAAG
>JBCJKH010052845.1:0-12350 GCA_039877255.1 Loriculus beryllinus | reverse complement strand
GTATCCACCCAACCACACAGCTTGGTGTCATCGGCAAACTTGCTGAGGGTGCACTCAATCCCACTGTCCATGTCAATTTGGACCCCTGAGGGACACCACTCGTTACTGGTCTCCAGCTGGACATGGAGCCATTGACCACAACTTCTGGTGTGTGCCAATCCAGCCAGTTCTTTATCCACCCATCATAGAAAGAAACAAGCTTACCTGCTCTCTTATTTCTTTTAATTTTTCCACTTTCTTGAGTTTTGTTGTGTATTCCTGGACTTCCTTCATACCCATATCTGTAGAAAGATGAACTAAAAATCGGAGGCCTATTTGAAAAAGCAAAACATTTTTTAAAAAAGGCTTCCAAACAGGTCAATCTACAAGTACACCCACCCTAACAGAACTGGACATACAGAATGGCAAACAAAGCGAGTAAGTAGCAATGCAAGGTGATTCTAGTCCAGTATCCCTATACAAGTTGTGATATTTTGCAAATAACTTGACATTTTCTATGATGCAGCATCTATATCCATAAATAATACAAATGCCATTTATACATGGGAAAGGCATAAGACATATTAATTCATCTGTTTCAGAACTCTTGATGTTTGCAAAGTATTTTGGAAACTAGAAAGTGCAATAATGATATTAACTTATTACCAAGGAGCCGCTATCAACAGCATTTCGTTGAAAACAATTTTTCAAATGCCAAGAGAATCAAAATGGCTCAGTTTTTCTGTTGCTGTGGTTGATTATTTTTAAAGATTAGTATTTAGAAAAGTAAAAAAAAAACAAAACCAAACAACAAACCGGACATGGAGATTGACTATAACTGCATGATGGAAGCAAAAGAACCTCTATAAACTCTCTCCTGAAATATTATACCAAGCCCTGAAAACATGGTTGCTACTCCTACAGGTTTATCAACGTTCCTCTGAAGCAGAAATAAGCATGACAAGACCCATTACTCTCCTGACTGTTTTCACAAGTATTTTATTTTATTTTTGTGCTCTTATTTTTCTGCTGGTTTAGGGAGTTGAACTTGTTCACTGAGGGATCAAAAAAGCACCAGAACAAGCATAAGGAAGATGGTTGGGAGCACATGGCCAGGGAGGAATGAGTGAAGAACCATTGTTTCGGCAGCAGAAAATTTTAAAATCCGTTAAATTGTCTAATTTTTGCCTCCATTTTGTAAGTTACAGAAACTACATTCAGGAAAATGTTAGCATTCTAACAGGTTTACTAAATACTCTATCCCTCTGAAATGTGTGACCGTATGAATGTGACATTTTGCTTGTAACTTTCAGGAGTCATACTACTGTATATCTTTTGTAGAACAGAACTGTATGACAACAGTATGATTATGTATGAGCAGTGTGTTTGTTAAAGCAGAATGATACAACTTTTTTTTTTAATTTTTTTTTTTTTAAATACAGTGAATATTCTTCCCACATAGCATTTAAAAGTGTAGGCTTGTTATTAGTGAGGCAGTGCAGGACAAAAGAGGATGTTTGCACAACCAGAACCAACCATTATTTTCTACAGGGCTTAGTCATTTAAAGTACATGTTTGACTGGTTCTGCAAATATCTTACTCTTCAAAGTTATGTTTCCTGTAGTTCAGTTTGAAAGTCTCTATGGATTTTCCAGAGACTGGCTGCCTAACTATACTTAAAAACCAAACAACACAAATCTCACCTTCTACATTCTTTTGGAAGGCCTGGCTTTGGTAAAACTTAACAATAAGATTTTCTCATATATAGAAACTTACAGCAGGAGTTTCAACTAGCAGGGACTAGAAGTAAAAATACACACATTTCATTGTAAAAAAGATTAAATAAATAACACAGTTATAAAACTTAGGAAGTAGGTATGAGAAAAAACTCAACCAATCCATTACAGTTAAAGTTTATTTTCATCTCTTCAGCATTACCTTAATATTTCTTAAATCGTGCTTTAGTGTTGTCACAGAAAACATGCAGCATTAGCATGAATAAAAATGTTAGTTCATTAAAATACTTTCGTATGAAAAATACTCCCATCATACAATTACTAACACACATATTCAATGTAACAGTGTTTCCTCTGATAGCTGCACCACTCAACGAACTTACATTCAATGTTCTCTGGGAATTTTCTGTGAATGACTTTGTATTTCTCTAGAGCTTTCTGGTAGTTACCTGCAAACAGATCAAACATCTCCTATCCACATATCCAAATACAATAAAGAATAACTTGTGAGAAACTGGTACAATTTAACATTACTTCATCTTTTCAGTATGAGTACATGATTTAATATTGTAAGACTTGGTTTTTGCTCTTTTTTGACCTGCTTCTAGGACCACACTGTTGCATGAACCATCTGCTAGACAAGCTGTATCAAACATGTCAGGGCTTATCTGAGGCTGCATATGTATGGATTGGCCAAACAGGAATGTATACCAGCTGAGCTTTGCCTGTCCATCCTTCCATCAGAATAATAAATGTGTCTCTCCCCTTTGCCCAGATCTGGTAGTAAAGTAGTTATCCTTTAGGATTTTGCTTTCAATTTTGGCTTGGCTTGATCATGATGGAAAAGACTGACAGATCCTGTGAATCTAAAACCTCATATCCATAAAATATCTGACAATAAATTTTGAGGTATCACTGATTTTATTTTTCTAGTGTGAGGTAGATATCAAACTGACCTGTTATGTGTTAACACGATAAGCTGGGAATTTTGCCAATGAGTCATACATGAACTAAAAAGCAGCCAAAACCATTGTGTTTCTTTGCTGGGAAAACAGTTAATACGTCTGGTTTTGGGTGGTGCTGACTGTTCATAATTCACTGGCTTCCCCAAGTCATGTTCCTTTCCTCATTGTTGTATTAAATATCTGAGCAAAGTGAGAAAATGCATTTATTTATTATGGAAGTCTGCTTTGCAAAGCTTTAAAGAAGCATAAAGAAGAGTGATAATATTGGAAAGCAAGGAAAGACGAGTATCATTTACATCATCAAGTGTCTTGAATCCATTTTAGGTGGTATAAAAAACCCAGAAAGATTAGCCTCTTTCCATTTTGCTTACTGGTGTATTATACTCACAGTAAGAAAACACAGCACATTAAGACTGTCTTTGTGTAATGTAACTTCTATTTTAATATTGAAAAATTATACCCAATGTTGAAAAGGAATAGGAATTACACAATTTTAAAATCTAATTACTTATGTTAGATCAGAGAGTAGTATAATTACATTGAAAAGATTTCTATCAGATAATTTATGTTGTACTAACTTCTTTATTTTACTTATTCAATAGCCATGGGCAGGGACACTTTCCACTACAGCAGGTTGCTCAAGGCCCAGTCCAACCCAGCCTTGAACACTTCCAAGGATGGGGCAGCCACAACTTCTCTGGGCAACCTGTGCCATTGCCTCCTCACCCTCATAGTAAAGAATTTCTTCCTAATACCTAATCTAAATATACCCTCTTTCAGTTTAACACTGTTACACCTTGTCCTATGGCTATAGATACTGATAAAAGGTATCAAGGTACCCCTTCTTACAAGCTCCCTTCATATATTCTCCAGCTTCCCTTCTCCCAGGTGAACAACCCCAATTAATTACAAAAACAATGTTACAAACCTCTAAGCAATTACAAAAATGTTACAGAACTTACCACTTCTCCTGTAGCAACTGGCAACCATCAGGTGCCACTTCTCTTGTGTTGGTCTGCATACAGATAAATTAAAATTATGCACTCTTCCAAACAATGAATAAGCTAACTCACTTGCAGAGCATTGGTAAAGATCTACTATTAAACTACTTTCAAATTTTTTCACCTAACATACTATGTTCCAAGTAAGAATTTAGCCTGCTCAATTCACACAGAGTTTGCCCTTCCATCACATTCCTGTTCAGGCCTTGATACCATTCACTTGTAGTCTTATAATATAGTCTTTCTCCTGGTCATGATTCTGTGCCCTAGACACAATTAGCTGAGCTGACATATGAATGACGAATCTTTGTGTGAGGTTTAGAACCATGCAATAGCGGAGAACAAAATTATAATTGTATCTGAGAAGAAAGCCCCACCATTAGGGTCCCATGCACACCAAGGGACGGATCCCTTCCAGGAAGTACTCTCACCACTTCAGACTCTGGCTTCTTCCATCATTGCCTTGATGGCTTACTTGCTACCTGTCCTGCTCTTTTTAGCACATAGTGGTGATAGATATGGTCAGAGAAAATATTTGAGATGTTTGAGCATGTACACCAAAACTGCTGGACTCTCCTCATTCTTATCAAAATAACGTGAAAATTACGGAATTTTCATGTTAACATTGTAAGGATGCTCTGTAAGTCAAAGTACTTTTCGCACATGGATAACAATTCAACAGTAGCACATCCCAAAAGCACTGTATGCTAACGTTTTCAGAATCGTTCTGCACTTCCTCTCTTCAGTTTTTCCCTCCAGTCACAGCACAGGCCATTTTTAACTCTAAATAATCTATTTGCCTGGTAGTTGCCAAACAGGTTTATGAAAGACAGCTGCTTCACCTTTTTTAGTTTCAGCTGAATATGTCTCTTGCAAACAATAAAGGCAGCCAAGCAGACACCATAATAATTTATTTTGCAGTTCAGTACAAAAATTCTAGAGAGAACAAATTGTCAGCAGCCAGAATGAGCTGCACAACTCCTTCTATTTATCATAGATTTGTGCAGGCTGGTAAAATGTCAAATAATAGAAAAATTGTTTCTCAATTCAATGTTTAACATGATATCTTAGATTACAATTTAAAATGTAATTATTGTGATTAAAACACTGAATATACAAAACAAACTAAAAAGTTAAACTAGAAAATGTTGGTCATGGTTAAAATAAACTTAGAATTTTAAAATATAACTTTATTTACTATTAGTAGTAAATTATACCCCAAGATTCATGCTTCTCAATTAACATATCTAGACTCTATTTTTAATACCAAATAAGCAGCAAAACATCTGTTCTGTTATCTACTATTAACAATCTCAGGCCCCAGAGAAATGATTTCTCTGTATTACAGGCAGATTACAATTACAAATAATACTAAAGAATTTCATATGCCAGTTATTCACATAATTACTTTACAATCCACATACTTCATGCATGGAATGAGTGCAACATGAAGCATAAAATATTTAGATCTTTGCCAAAACAAGATTATAAAATAATCCTTTTTAGTTTCAGCTGTTTCTTTCCAAAGCTTCCAAGAAGGCCGTGAATGCCAGCATATGCAATCTTACAGCTTGACTAAAATACTGGTTTTAAGGTGGCCAGTATTTATGAATAAAAGAATACTGGCAAACCTGTGAACTGTGATTTCTGCAAACTGTCTCCAGTGTATTTTCCTCTAATCTACAGTTCTATTTCTTTACAACTCTACATTTTCCTATTTATTTTTGTTTTAATTTTAATTGTTATTTAAACTTCATATTATCTCTTTTGTGATTAACATCTACTCTAACTCAAGCCCTTTCAAAATCAGAATTACCATATTTTACTGAACTAATAACCTATTCACAGTATAAAGTCACAATAATACTGTACAAATTTTTGTTCACATATTCTTTATGCAAGTCTTTTAGATTCACAGAACAAAAAGAATGTCAAATTTTATATCATCACATGATAAGCAACAATCAAGTTTGCTTAGCCTCATTTTTAATCTGTTTCTCAAAACACAAAACAAAGAATGAATTTTGGTTGCATGAATTTTGTTTGGCCTATTAACACAAAATTCTCCATGAACATACAGACAAATACTTGTTTCCATATGAAAAGAATATACAGATGTCGTTTCAGAATTCTGCTTAAATTCTGGATTACAGATTTAAGTTTGACCGAATTTCTGTTTAACTATTTGTCTGGTAAGCTTCCATTCTAATCTAAAATAAAACATATGGCCTACATACTTTCTTAAGTGCATCATATTCTGCTAACGGACAATATCAGTAATTAATTTCATGAACTGAACTCAAGATATTTCAGATATCTCTATCAGGATTGATCTGATCTGTCAACATATTTTCATTGACCATTGGTAACTCTGTACTGCACATTTTTGCTTACTTCTACACATTATTTGTAATATCCTTTCCATGGAAGTAGAAGTTATGCTAAAAGTAGAAACACAGCAAGAATTGCTGAAAGATGCATTTACCTAAACCATCAAGTTGTCACCACATGATAAAATAACAGAAAGGAAATATTTCACATAAAGCAACAGAGAAGGAGATCTTGATGGCTTAGGAGAGCTGTTCCCCACTTTGTAGCTGTGTTTAACGGCAGAGGATAGAAAAAAGAGATTCTAACACCTATTATCTTGGGCCCAACGGAGGATCTTGCTTAACATTGAAATTGCACAGTAAGAGAAAAAATATGCTGTAGATTATTAGAAAGTTGAGAAAATTAAATAATATCCCAAATTATTTTTAACTTTGGTATTTATTGACAGTATTAAAATTATCCAACTAATTTGTCTCTAAGTATACTTATGGATGTCTAATGAAATATTTGAGTAGGCATAGAATAACAATTACTTACAGGATAAGTGCTGCTCTTTCAAAGTACTCAATGGCTTTTTCACAAAACTGGGTTTCAATGTAATAGGCTCCAAGCCATTCAATGACCTCAATGTTTGAAGGGAAATACCGGTATGACTGACAAAATAGGAAATGTGAAAGAAACACAATTTTAGTGATAAACAACATCTTTGTTACTTCTGGAATATCTTACTCAGGTGTTTAATTCTCCAGATGCCAAAACCATGTAATATATGAATGGAAGTAGTGTGCTACGCTAAGCAATCCTGAGGAAAAAAAAAAAAAGAAAGAAAAAGGCATACAAATTTTTCTAATTACAGAATGCTTTTTAGAAGTTACCCGAGATGAGTCTGTCACATTTTCCATCCAGCCTTATTTGAAAACTGTTATTTTAAATAGTTTGCAACAGCAAAAATGTTTACTTACATCATGTCTACATTTGAGTAGATTACCTAGAACATTAAACAACGTTAACTAATACGTGTACAATTCCACACTCTAACCAGTCTGCTGGAAAATTCACTTAAGAGCATTCTTTTCTACAAAACACATTATGTACATAAGTAACAGTTTCAGCTTAGAAGTTCCCACTGAAATAGGCAATAAAATTATCATCAAGCTCAACTCTCCACTAGTATTCAGCCTGCAATACAGCCTTTGGTCATCCTCGCTTTACACAGATGAAAAGAACTCTCAGACTGTGGCAAAGCAACTTCCCGTCTTATTCCTGTTTCTAAACCAGACTAATCTCTACAAACTGCAGACAATGCTATAGCTGCTTTGAAATGAGAGAGGATGCCTACCTTTAGGCACCTGTATATATATGAACTGAAACACATTATATATATCTCCGTATCCACTATATAGATACAGCTTCCAATCAACACAGTTTTATTACACACCTTTAAAATGAAATTTATTATATCCATTTTTTATTTAATCTTAGACTACATTTTAAATTAAAATTGTTGGGGGTCAATGTAAACATTAAAGTCTGAGGTCAAATACCATGTGGAAACACCAGCTATGTGCTTTCTTAGGATATGACTTAGAAATGTTAGATTTTGTCAACTGTCCCCCAAAATTACTTTTTTTTTCTTTTTTCTCTTTTTTGGATTACATTTTTAAAGGTTTAAATAAAAGTGTAATTAATTGTTAATTTGATATAGAAAGCTATGGCAAAATTTTCCTTAATTATGACAAAGTGCATTGGAAAAACAATAAAGTACCTCACAATAGTAATGAAAAGCCTGGGATTTATCCCCTTCATTATCATATAATCTCCCCAGCTTTGCAAGTACATGCGGATCAGTTGGTACTACACTGATCAACTGCAGAAGCCACTCTATGGCTTGATTGGGATCTCCCATGATCTCATATCTGAGTTTTCTTCAGTCAAGGACTGATACTGATGATATTTTGATTTAGTCATAATTCCTACTACTTCACATAATGTGATCCATATGTTGGACAGTTACACTGGTCACTGAAGTGTGCAGATACACTGTCTTTTCTACACATTGTTTTCATAATTCTATTTGTATCATAAAGTATTTTTCCTATGAAGAAGAGAGAAATATTGAGAGGCTTTGCCTGCTCTTTCACCTCAAAAACACCTTGGGCTTGGTTCTCCTCTCTCTCTGTCACTAATTTTACTTTGATTCTCATAAATGAGGAAGTCAAGTGTGAGGACCAGGTGATCTATCTGTAGCCTTTACAATTTAGTTTCTCATAATACATTATTTTGTTCTAAAGTAATTGGTCAGGTAAAACTGCTATCTGCAAGTACAGACTTCTGCCTGCAGTGAAATTTTCTGCTGTATGTCTAAGCAGCACAGCACAAATAGTGTACAATGCTGGTTCGGAGAATTACATGCTTTAGCTGTAATTAGGCCTACAGTATGATCTCCCCTCCTCCATCACCCTTAGCAGCACAGACCTCTGCAGCAATGGGAGTTGGAGCAGCTACCAGACATGTTTTTTCAGTTTCTGCACCCTCTCCTTCATGCTTGCCTTCATTGGTGGAAAGCAGTTTCATATAGCAGTGGAGCAGAGAAACTCTTCCCCAGATGGGAGTTGAGGGAGTAGGGCCATTTCTGTTGTTGTAAAGGAGCTAGATGAGGATAGAGATCACAGCCCCTTTGTATTTTTGGAGGTTATTTTACTAAAATATATTTTTATTACCTTCACTGTTCTTAAAAGTGTAGTACAGCAAGTGGAATCTGGGGAGGATTTTGCACATCCTCAGAAGCATTATTAAAGAAATTCAGTGTGTAGAGTATCACTGGTGATGTGCAAAGCCAACCCCTCCCCTCCTTAGCTTTTCAGCCTGTTGACCTGTTGCAGTGATGGGAGACAGTTAGTTTTTAAACATACACTAACTAATCTGGAAACTGCTTTCAGAACAGAACTTCACTTTCATTAACAGTATTATTTTTTTCTGAGAGGGTTTACTCAATTGTGCTTACATTTGTCATGTTATTTTTGTAATAAAATCAGCAGCATTTTAAATACTCCAGGACACACTACTGAGTGCAAACATATTCCCTCCCATGTGCACAGTAGTAATGTATTTCTTCACTTGCTCCACTGGAAATGTTCAAGAAGGTTCTAAGTTCTGTTCTTATTTTCACAAACATCAGAGAATGAATCTATGCATGATCATCCTAATTATAATGGACATTAAATTTCTAAGTCATCATGTCATGACTGATACACATTATTTCAGATTGAGTCTACTAAAACCACCATCCCTTATCATAATCCAGAAAAAGATACATGTTCGCTATCTGGTGAAGGACTTGGGCACTATTTAGAAGGATTGCATGGAGTTTCAGAAAACAATCCAAAGCTTCATCTATCCTGTTTAACTTCTTGTATGTTAAACCTAAAAAAATAAAAGGTCACAATACTACTGCAATGAAAAAAAGACGACTTTAGCATATTAACTGACAGAATAACCAAGAAAAATGCAATAGAAACACGGTGCTCAGAGGCAGTGTAACTGCCTTGGCATTGATGGACTTTTATTTGTGAGAGCCATGCCTACAATTCTTACCAGCTAGTACGACTTACCAAACTGAAAAACACAAGGAACACAAATGTAATCAAAGACCAAGAACATATGCAATCACACTTTTTTAACAAGATGAGCGAGGGAAGCAGAGGGAGTGCTTTTACAGGGGAATGATTGATCATTTAATAACACTAAAACTGGTGCATTTTTAGTTGATAGTAGAAATTTTTATCTTTAAAGTGACTTAATCTGCTGCAGCTACTAGCTGATGTTAACACTGGCTTTTTTTTTTTTTAGAAGAGATAGGAAGTACAAATTAACACCCTGCCATAACATAAATTACTGAGTAAAGTAATAATAATTAGTATCTATTTCTACACAAGAAAACTTTGAAAGACAGATTCTTAGAAATACTAGTGTTACTTATAGACAAATCTAAATCCCAAAAGCACTTTTGGCTTACCAAGATTATAGAGTGCTTCAGTGCATGAGGAATCGTTCCCGAGAGCTTCCTTATAAAACTCAGCTGCTTTCTCATAGTCTCCTTTTGCAAAAATAGTATTTCCTTTGTTAGTCAGAGCTGCTGGATTGTACCTATCAGAAATTACAGCTAAATCTGCATAGTTAGCTGCTTGTGCCAATTCATTCTCCTACATGAACAAAACAAACATTGTATTAATCATTTAACAGTCAATTTTCTTGCAGCTGTGTCTTCTTACTGAAACACTTGGTGGAATTTCAGAAGATTGAGGATGAAAAATCAATAATACATTCTTCAGTCCTAAAATATTCCATATGTATTTGCATAAGGCAGATCCTCTCTTTCTAGTTAGAGAGAACTTAAGATAAGAACACAAGACGCGTTTTGTCCCATTCATTTTTCTTTGCAACAAAGCAGTATTTCTATTAAAAACAAAACAAAAAAAAAAAAAACCACACACACAGCAAAACCAAAATCAAAAAAGCCCACCACACAAAATACCACATCAAAATAAATTCCCATATTCTATAAACTTCATACACAATCTCACCTGCCTAAGCTACATAGCTACATATTTCATATGCTCCTGAAGTTCAGCCAAGGTCTTCAGGACCTGACTTTTAAATGCAGCTGCTGTGCTTCTGCACAAATCACACTGCAGGCATACTTCTGGGGCCTGGGGCTCAATCTCACTCTTCCTCCCAGCAACAGGATACAAAGGACATGTTCCAAACTTAAACTGCAGCCAGAACTGATGTTCCAGAGTTAACTCCTCTACATACAGATTCTTCTTGTTTACAGAGATTCAAAAACAGAAAAATTGCTACAAACATACAGAAGTTGCTACATAAACTGTAGTTCTTAACAGGTTGAACAAAGTGGTTGAAGCAAACACTTACCAAATAATAAAGGAATGAAAGGTTTGTTGCCGCTGCACTCTTTACATTGCTATCCTTTTGCTCGAACATTTTTAAAGTCTCCAGTGCCTAGATGTGATTTGGAAACAACTTACTTCTCACTGAAGCAAATTTATACCCAAGTTCTTTCAGAAAACATTTATAAACTTGACAGTAAATGCAAAGATTATCAACTCACACACATGAGAATTACTAGAGCTTATAACACACTCTTGTTAGCATGTATACACAGAAATATACCTGTAGGAAACACAATCTTGGTCACAAAACTTCAAAAGTATTACCTATTACTACTTTGAAATTTGGATTAGATATGGCTACTTTGAAGTACACAGGTATCTGACAATTCCACACATACAAAACACACATTTATATTATTTGCATTTAATCTAGTCAACTAATTAAAATTCTCATATCTCTCTAAGTGAACACAAAAGCACTGACTTTAAAACTCGTATTAAAAAGCTAAAAATGTACACACTATATAAAAAATATGTAAGACTGTAGGATTGCATTTCAATTTCCAGTTGTTTCGTTTAATAAGATGATGACACCTGTCTTAAGTTTAGGAAGTACTCAAACGTGAAGACTGAGATCAGAAGATTCGTTTTAAAAACACTTTACACGAAACCTAAATTTCATAAACTCCAAAATAAAGAAGTTTGTTGACAAAAAATAAACAAATTTGTAGCTAATAAACCAAAGAAGCTTTGAAATAAAAGGCAGCTTTTTCATCGACTATGTGATAACATTTGTAACTGCACACTACATTAAGGAAGTCTAGCCTTTTTACACTAAATATTTATATTAACTACACAAACTGTTAGAATATCACAGTGAACCCAATTCCACCACCTATTACAACACAAATGTGGCAACTTCAATTTAGCCATCAACATTAGCAATTCAAAAAGTTTCCTTCTTCCTTTATGGGAAACCTAAAGCTGCTGTTTACATATCAAAGCGAAGGCATGATACTGTATGTGGAATGCCAACACAAACAAAGGAAACAAATCTTAACTGACTGCCACACATACAGTTTTTACAGCTACTTTACACAAAAAACAGGACTGTACTAAAGAGGTGTAAAATGACAAAGTATATACAGCTGATGTAGTTCATTGATTTGGTCAACTACATTCCACCCAAGAACTATGTACTACTAAAGATTATAATATTCTCCTAAGAATAGTAAATTCAGTAAAGAAATACACCAATTTCAATGAAAAGAGCATTTAAAAAGTTAGGCCCTAGATCTTGTGGTCTCTGAAATCTAAGACTTCACTGTAATAATGTTAAACTTATACACATATTTGTGACTTTCTCCCAGAAAGGAACGGTCCCAAATACTTACAGATGGAAGACTACTATAGCTGAGATACACTATT
>JBCJKH010052843.1:0-10972 GCA_039877255.1 Loriculus beryllinus | reverse complement strand
CCACAGCTTCTCTGGGCACCCTGTGCCAGCGCCTCAGCACCCTCACAGGGAAGAGCTTCTGCCTAAGAGCTCATCTCTGGCAGGTTAACGGCATTCCCAAAGCGGGGATGTCACCATGAAAAGGGTGTAAACCAACAAAATGTGGTGTAAACCACAACAAGAGGTGGTGTAAAACGCAGCCACCTGAGAGATGAGCATTGGAGAGTAAGTATTTGATGCTGTGATAGAGAGGTTTGAAGTCTTCAGAGGTGAACCATTTGCTGCTGTGACAAGAGGTAAGCTTGCTGGCAGACACTGCTGAGGTTTCCTTCACAGTGGTACCACATTTACCCACCTTTACAGGAAAAGAAGCCAACTTTCCTAAAGTGCATTATGGATTTTACCCTATGGAGCTTAACACTGTAAAGCTGCAGCTGAACAGGAACACTGAAACCATTTGGATCTGAAATGATGCTTTACCTTCCTCTTTTGACACTGGTTTCCATGCATTTGTACCCGTAATGCTTTAAACGGGCTAGCACAGAACGCAGTTGTGCTTTGCTTCCCCTGGAGGACACCTATTTTGTGCCATTTAATGCAGCCACTCAGCTCTTAGGGATGTCAGAGAATAAAACTCTCTCTTCTTTCTGCACCTGGGTATTTGCTGCATTATAGTGGAGTCCTCCTGCAGAAACTGGTCCTAATAGAAAGAGAGTCTTAAAAGATAACACGGAAGGAAGCAAGCACCTGCAGAGCTGCTGCTGGGAGCCCCACTCTGTCAAGCAGAGTGAGTTTGCAGATTCCATCTGCAACCATCATGAAAAACCTGTTAACATCCCACGGCAGGAGGAAAACTGTCATTCCGGTGTGTTCTCAGTACAACAGGCACCTAACCTCAACCGGTTTCCATCAGGGAACAAAAGCACCACGGTGCAGAAAGAGCCTGCTATTGGCAGCACACGTCAGCGTGGCATGGAGCTCTCTTACCACTGCTTTACCCACAGGAGGGCTTTGGGTACATCCACGATCCCCCCCTAGCAAACACCTGGAGAAAGCTCAGTGATCAAAAGAGCCCTTTTAAGAGAGGATTTCAGTGGCTAAACAGGCTCAAACACAACACGACCACGTCACCAGGGTGTTATCCGTGCTGCAAACTTACCTAAGCCTTGGGCAGTTCTGTCCCAGGGCGTTCAGGATGGCATCTGTAATGTTAGAGCAGCCTGAAGCACACAAGGATTGCAACTTGTGGCATCCTCTGCATATTGTAATGAGACCATCATCTGTTATTTGCTACAAGAAAAACAATAACAACATCACAAGCCATAACAACGTAGGTGGAGGTGCAAAGGCGCTGCTTGTGCTCCTGCTTCCAACCAGGCTTCCACGTCCCCGAGGCCAAGTTATGCTTCTTTTAACCCCAAAATGCTTCACTGGAGCAGCTGACACAGGGCAAGCCACGCTGAAGTGACTTGTGAGCACTGGGGAAGTGATTCCACATGCATGGAAGTGTTCCCGAGCAGAGGGGGAGGCAAGGTAACAGAGGGTCCAGACTCACTCAACAGGCAGAGTTACCCCCAAAATGAGCTACAGGTTGTTTTCACAGCCTTGTAAAACTACACTTCAGTGGTTTGGGACCAAAACCTGAGCTGGGAGAGACAGGCTTACAGCCAAAATCCCATTCAATTCCACTGCGGCACAGCTGCTCCATCACCCTGCAGCATCCCCAGGCACGCAGGATCCATCCAGCCCCATGTGCTCTACAATGGGATGGCAACAGGGCACAGATCTGCTCCACATGTGCTCTTCCTTGTGTGGGGCTGGGAGTCTGCGTGGCAGGAGAGCGACACAGGCAATGGGATAAGGGAAAAGGGATAATGGGGCGCAGAGGCTGTGCGTGCTGAGGACCAGGTTAAACCTCACTGGACCTTCAGAGGCAGCCAGACCCAATTCCCACAGGAAAACAGTAACTTTTGGGACTACCATTGCTTCTTTTAAGAGCAGGTCTATGTGCTGGTAAACCCAAGCTCTGGAGTGAGAAGAAGTAGAAACTGAGCACAACTTGGGGTGTTTTCAGGTAAGGAGATCAAGAACCTTATCAGTTTTCTCCTCCTTTCTTCCCATTGCCTCTTCCCAAGATCCCAGACACAGGTCTGGAACTTGCTAACAGCTCAGCCCCAGTCTCATGGATGGGCACCAGTCTCATAACTGCTAAAGCTGCTCCTTCAACAGGACTAGGCAAGAACAGCCCTGCATCCCCAAAGGCTCTGCTCACTGGCATGGAAAAGGCAGAGCGTGTCCAGTTACTGCCTGCATCACCCTGGCTGCAGTTTGTGTGTGCAAAAAGCCCACTCCAGGTTCTTTTTTGGCAGAAATAGACATTTTTGGCAGAAACAGACATTTTTGGCAGAAACAGACATTTTTGGCAGAAACAGACATTTTTGGCACTGCAGAACCACCGCTCGAGAGCCCTTTTGGGCAGGGAAAGTTCACTTCTTGGTTGAGCTTTATGAAGAGACCCAAGGAGCCGTGGGCCCAGAGCAGCATCCAAGCACTGCAGGCCAATGGAAAGGATTTTTCCAGCTCCTCCTGCAAATGAGGCAGGGCACAGAGACAAAACAAGTGTGACAAAGCCAGTGCTGTGACACTGCTCTGGGGGCTTATTCAACGTTACTGAATGCTCCCAACGAGCTGGGTTTCATCCATTGGTTTTCAAAGCCCTGTAAATTCCCCGTTTCCCTGCCTGCACTGGTGCTGATGCTCCTGGGATGGAGCACATTCTGCAGGGTTCTGCTTAGAGATGGCCTCTACCAGCACAACGCTGGGGCTGCGTGGGGACATCACAGGAAGCTTTACTTACTAAGCACGTTTGAAGGTTTAAAGTGACCAGTTCAGGACAATGGGCACCAATGTACTTCAGAGCTTCGTCCTCGAGCTGGAAAGGAAAGAATCAAGAGACTGAAGCAATGTGTTCACACTTGAAGGGAGCTAAACCATAAAGCTTGGGGGATAATAAAGCATCTATGGTTTGGATACCCACAGGGGAGAAGGGCAGTGCACTGCTGCCTCCACACACACCCCATGGCTTTTGGTTTTTAAGCACCTCAGGAGCAGGGTTCAAAGACCCCCAACACGAAGTTACTGATTCAAGAGAGGCTGAGCTGATCAAACACAGATGTAATAATGCAAGCAGTGAAATCAGGGATGGAGGAAATGCTTCCCTAGCGAGGGCCTGGAAGTGCCACCACCTTTATACTGCAATAGTGGGACCCAGAGAGAGCCTTATTTTGATGTGAGGAGCACAAACATGGCCAGGTTGCTTCCTGCTGATAAAAAAAAGCTGCTATTCCTAAATCTCTAAGAGCAGATGGCAAGTAATTGATAACGAGGATGTATTGCCATCAATATTACTCACGACTCCATAAATACTCGAAACTCAAGCTGTTCCTGTGACCTGAATCCTCAGAAGAGCCTGAGATTGTACCTTTAATCAAGTCATTTTTACAGCCACGTTATGTATTTTATATATATATTACAAGGTAATGTAAACCCATCTCATGTATTAAAATCCCAACAGCAGCATCCATTTGGAAGAACCACTGACTCCAGCCCTTCCAGCTGGCCTGAATTGGGTATGAGTGCTTTGTGCCCATCAGCTTTGTGGTATTGCTTTGCTTAGCAGCAGCTTGCAGGACTTTTGGTGGCCAGAAATAGGGGAAAACATGCTTTTTGTACCATCAGAACCTTATCTACACACAGCAGAGGAAAAGGGCACTGATGGAGTTGGGCTTAAGGAAGCCTTAACCCCAGCTCCAAGCCAATGGGCAGGTAATCAGAAATCATTTTCCAGGTCTACCTTGAGGTTCTTAAACCCCTGAGAGTCTTTGGGTCATGGTTTCAAGTCCTGCAGGCTCAGATTTACCCTCCTTTTCCAAGGACAAGATTCTCAAATACGTGTTTGCTTCTTTCTTGCTCATCAGAATGCACTGAAAAGACCCCAGCCCATGTCCTCCTTGGCCTGTCCCTACATCCCTTGTCCCAAGCCCCTCTCCAGGTTTGCTGCAGCCCCTTTAGGCACTGGAGCTGCTCTCAGGTCTCCCCTTCAGGAGCCTTCTCTTCTCCAGGCTGAACAACTCAAAGGTCGTTGGGTTCCACCCTTTCCACTCCCACTACTTCACTTACAATCAGACTATATCTCCTGTGGGTCCAGGCCTACATTCTGCTTCCAGATGGACACAGTTATGCAGGTTGAAGGAAGCATCTGCCCAAGTGCAAAGGGTGAGGCTGATCTCTCTAACCCAGGAGCCTGGGAAGCTGTGGCATGGCTCGATAACAAGAGGGAGAAAGGCATGAGGTAGCACAGCAGCCCGGGCTTCATGCCAAGCTGTCTGGAGAGGAGAGGTGGTGGCAGCAGCAGGCAGCTGGGCTATCACTGCAGAGCAGCGCTCCCCATCATCTTCCAGTACCTCTGCTCATGACGCTGCTTCTATTTGCATGTCATCAGGGAACAGAGGGGAACAGGACAGTGCTACCTCCTTGCTTCTAGAAACACCCCAGGGGGAAGAGGTGGTGCATAGTGCAACGCTGCAGTTACTGAAGGAAAAGTCAGGAGGTACCTCCTGTACCTCCTGACAGAGCAAAGAGACCACAGAAACCACAGCTTTGGTTACGAGAGCTCAGTAAACAAATAAGATGCCACCCATGGAACTAATCATCCTTATCTCTTCCAGCAAGGAGAGCTGTGAGATCTCTGATAAGGTGGAAACCCAGTCACACAAGGAGCCACAATGATCCCTGCTCAGGACTGTGCTAAACCCGGGGAACGTTCCAGAACAGCAACAGTGTCAGGGTATTTCCCTTTCTCAGAGTTACCAGCATTCCCCTGAGGACAGGTCAGGTATTGCTCTGGTCGTTTAACCTTACAACCTAAAACTCCTCATCCAAAGAGTCCTCAAATGTCTCCTCTCCTCAAAGTTCTTCCCATCTCAGCTCCCACTGCAGGAACAAGGCAAAACCATACCCTGATGATCTCCCAAACCTTCCTGCCACCCGGATACAGACATTTCTTCACAGCAACACCACTCCTCCTGAAAGCATTTCCTTCCCAAGGTCCACAGCAGTTATTAGAGGAACCCTTCAGAGTCCTTCCAACCTAGAAAGTCAAATTCACCTTTCAGTTTCTCTGCCTTTTTAAGGCTCTGCAACTGGAGCCCAATACCCACAGCTGGAGAAATGTAAACTCCTCCTCTGTCCTGCTCTGAGTTAGCATGAGGGA
The DNA here is from genome assembly GCA_039877255.1 of Loriculus beryllinus. Taxonomy (NCBI): domain Eukaryota; kingdom Metazoa; phylum Chordata; class Aves; order Psittaciformes; family Psittacidae; genus Loriculus; species Loriculus beryllinus. The sequence goes on along the minus strand of JBCJKH010052843.1, from coordinate 5,721 downwards.
GGTCACAGAGCTGTGCCTGTCCTCATCACACCTCATGCTACACACACAGCAAAGGACTACTGGAACCAAGTGGTTCATTACAACTTAAGCTAAGCTCCACTCTGCCTCAAGCCCAAGTTTTGCTTTCACCAAATACTTCCCTCAAGGTTTAAACCCACACATTTTGCTGTAGTATGTAGGACAAGGCAGGAAAGCACCAACTGTCACCTATCAAATGGGCTACAGCCATTCCAGCTCGGCTGAGTTGCATATTATCAGCCAGCCAAGTTTATCTGCAACAAGAACAGCCTTTCTGTAACCCTCCCCACAGACACACACCACGGAGTAAGTGAGAGAAAACTGAAGTCCTCCAGGCTCCACTCTGGCCTACACACTGCAGTCATCTCCCTGTAGTTCAGGCTCCCAGTGATGTGCTGCATAGTAGCAGAAGTAACACCATTGCTTACAACTGCTCATGAAGGATCCAATTGCTGCTCGTCCTCTGCCTGCTCTATTCCTTTGCTTCTGCCATGCCAGTTTCTCCTGGCATAGGAGAGCTGAGCTACCACACACCAGAGAACTGTTCTCAGAGCCTCAGAAAGCACAGCAAACAATGAGCAACCACCACAAAGCTTCCCAGTGACCAAATCCACCTCATGGCTCTGGACTGGCCTATCTACCACGTTCCTGAAAGTCACCTTCTAATGCTCCAACACTGCCCTGTCCCTCAGTGTTTACACAAGATCATATTTGTGTAGCTGGCCTTCCTTTCCCTTTGGACACCTCCAAGTAGACTTTGCTATGCACTGCAGAACTGCTACCCCCTATTCTTCAGCTCTATGTCAGTGCCACTGGAGGAAGTGACAGGCAAACAGGACACATGTGAGGCTGACCAGTTGCCACTGCAGCCCTGTCATTCTGGTCCAGTGCTCAAGTCCTAAATGAGATTATATTTCTGGCTGTTTGCTATGGGTAGGAGGGAGGCATGAACGTGGAAGATCAAAGGGTCATTCAGCACACAAGCTAAGCTTTCCCTCATTGTCCTTGGACAAAATTCCTCTCACTCTGAACTGTGGAGTAAAGTGCCTGTCTGCCTCCCACTCTATCCCCAAGAGAGATGGCTGCGTTTCACTGCTGGGCAGTTTCTGTACTCGAATGCTTTGAGATAGAAAAGCTCTAAAGAGCAGCAAGACAAATAAAACTGCAGTTTATTAAAAGAGACTAACAGATTATTTACCAGACCAGCCAAGCTATTTCACAGTCTGGTCATGCCTGCAGTGAAAACAGTGGGAGTTTTGGGAACAGGGCATAAGCCCTGCTAGGAGTAAGGAGACATTATGAAATCTATCATTTTTCACTAAGGCATGGCAAGGCAGAAGCTTCTCCTAATCGTATGAATCATCAATACACCAGCAGGAAAGAGTGCACTTAAAAGTAATCATTGAAGCCCAGCGCTGCCAACAGAGCATGGAATGGAACACAAGGAGGGCAAGTTAATCAACCAATTCAGACCAGGCAAGCGACTCAAAACTACAGCTATACCAGACATGTCTCATACCTGCTGCTGCAACATCCTCCACTGCTGCTTGGGTTCCTTCTACGCACTCTGAGAGCCACCTGATCAGCCTACTGCTGTGGCCCTGCAGCTTCTCCTGCTAGAAAACAAGACACATCAGGGATGAAGTTTACCATCTTCTTTGGGATCCTTTCATCCCACACTTGCAGAAGTTTGGGTATATCACCATTAGTGCTGATTTGTGCCAGGCTGGAGATGACATTTGACTGCTCAAAGTGACACAAAGGTTGTCTGCAGCAGGACACAACACATCTAAAGGGACATGAGAACTTGTGATTATGCTAGAACCCACTTATGCTAAGAGCTGATCTTGTTATTTCTCCCATGCCCAAGCGCGTAGCTTCAGGAGTTAACCAACATCAGAGACTTACTACAACTTCCTCAGATAACACAGGCTGCAGGAGATGGGAGATGTTCTCCAGGAAGGGATGACAGCTTGCTCAGGAGAGCGGCTGTTAAATCAGCTCTACAGTTTTAGGACAGGCGGTTTGCACAGAGGAATGTCAGCAATTAGAGCTCCAGTTCAGCCATCCGCCTGGCAGCTCAGGGCTGCCTTCCTACTTCCCGAAACCACTCTTTCATTAGAGGAGTAAGCAAAGGCAAGTTCTGTCCCTGCTACACGCGTGCAACCTCTTCTTCATATTCCCAAAGTTCTTTTGACAAACAAGATATTCACGTCAGCTGGAAACTGAGCTACAAAGTCTGAGGCTCACAGTCAGCCTTATGAAACAGGACTGCCCACAGGATGGGCTCAGAGATGCCAAACAGGATAAATTTCACCTTTGCTTCCCACATCAGTGTCATCTTTGGTGACAAATGTTTCTTACAGCTGTGAAAGTCCGTGCCATTGGGCTGAACAACAGGAACAGAGTTTTCCTTTAAGGAAGCATGCAGCAGACTTGATTGATTAGGAAGCAAGGCATTAACATCAGTGCCAGGCAGTTGGAGAGCACTGCCTAGACTGGAAGGAATGTACTGAAGGAGCAGATCCAAAATCCAAAAGCAGACAAGAGAAGCCAAAAAAATAACCCATTTTGACAGCAACAGGATGAGGATGGCATAAAAATATCTGGAATGTTAATATGCATTAGTCCTGCCAGGGCAAAATGGGGCTTTATTGCAACTATTTAGTAATTAGATTATCCTATGAGACCTAAGGGAGACAGGGAACCAGGAGGTGCAGCTATATTCAGCTGTAACTAAGTGAGAAACTTCTGCTTTCAGCAGAACTCAAGTTAGGTCTTTTTTCCATTACAATTAAAAAGAACAGAAAGATTCAGGCCAAACAGGACTGACCTTGCTCCTGCTGCCAGCAAACACAGCTCTGCTGGGATGTCTGCATGCCAGAGCCCCAGGGAAAGAATGAGTGCATGGATTCCCTTCAAGTTTACCAAAACAGCCCAATCCATCTGCAGCCAGTTGTGTTCTCCAAGACCTTCACTGTGGTACATGGCCAGGATTCTCTGTCTGGGGGGCTCTGGTGCTTATTTATACAAGTCAGCATCAATTCAACTGAAAACCAGCTTTATGAAAACCAACTCACACACATCCAGTTGTTTGCTGAGCTATCTGCAACCCAAACCCCTCCAAACTGGAGTCCTCCTGATGGGCATCAGCTGATGGAAGCTTTTTCTAATGCAAAAGTAAAAACTGCTTTGCCAATCTGCAAACAAATGCCAGAGGCTGGATGGCTTCAGCACCACGAGGGAATGAATTAAACAGCCCTGGTGTTGGTGGGTTTGCTTCTCAAGGGTACCAAGGCCCACTGCAGAACTGGCCTCTTCAGCTGCAAACAGAAGTAAAGACTCAAAACCACACAGATTTTCTAGCAGGTTAAATTCTGTATCTTGCACTTCCTACCATTTGTACACACAGATCTGAATTGAACCTGCCTGCACATCACGGAGCATCCTTTGCCAAGAAGCAAGTTCAAACTTCTCAGTGAGTGATAGGCTCCAAACCCTGCTCAGAGCCAGGCCAGTGGAGATCAGGTTGCTCAGGTCCTGTCCAAAACTACACTCAGCAAAGAGCAGCCCTCAGTTATCCTACAGTAAAAGTGCCCTTGTGAGAGACTGACTCACCCCCAGTCTTTATGACACACTAGATTGCATGAGGAATTCTTCAGGCTTTCCATGCTTGATTCGAGAGGCTCTCTGATGCTGCCCTATCACCTACACCTACCTAATGCCCAAGCATTAAGCTAGAGCCCAAACCAGAGGAAAGCCACCTCTACTCACCTTCTGAAGACATGAAAGTAAAAGCAGCTGCCACCATCCTGGATCTGTGTCTTGGGATACCAGTGCTCTGGATATCTGCAGCACCTCCTCATTACTAAGTCTCTCTGTAACTTCAGCCCCCAGAGCTGCACTAATGGTACCTAAAAGCAAGGAAGATGTATTCAAGTACAGCACTTCACATACTCATCTGGTTTATTTTCATTATAGAGTTTCTCTCACTTGCTTTAAAATACACTTAAGCAGCGAAATCAGCCCTGCAGGAATGCAGCACAGCAAATAACATGCATCGGTGGCAATCTGGCACCTACATATATTCAATAACCAAGGGCTTAAAAATAACCCCAAAATCCCTTTGGTGTGATTTAACATGGAATTTCAAGTCACCAATTGCTATAAAGCTCTGTCAGAGTGAAGAGACTGCATGTCTGTCGTAAGCAGCTTATCAAAGGGGGCTTCACCCCAGCAGAGATCCTCCTGAGCAGAAGCCACACCAGTTTTGCTCCCTCTCTTCCCCAATTTCAGTGCCCTGCTGAAGGTGAAGAAGCAGTTTCAGGCACTGACATCTAGTGGTGATGCCAACACAGAAGGTACCTGCCTTAAGTAGCATTTTCCTGGGTGGTTTTCCATAGGACAAAGCAGTTCCAGCTCCAGCAAATGGCAGGGCTGGAGTTTCTTCAGTCCCAACCTTGGCCCATGGCCAAGGGCTCTGCACATCTTTGCATACAACTTATTGCAAAAGATGCTTTTATTTCTGCTATCAACCCCTAAGTTTGGGCTGGATTTGGAACTGCAGCATTGCAGCAGGAAGTGAAATCCTTGCAGTGTGTTCTGCTGGGAGACCCACACATAGAGAAGAGCTCTTGCAAGCTCTGCTGTGGTCATAACAGGATCTAATTATTGCTCTTTTGAGAGCAGGAGATGCCTCAGCAAACACCAAGCCACTTCCTCCCTCCCCACTGCCCCCTTCTCCACGGAGCAGGTACTCTGCAGTTACACTAAGTCCGTGTTCACAGAGGGCTTACACGTTGCGTCCCCATTTGTATGGCCAGGAGGTGATATGGCAGCACAGGGAACTGGGCTCTTGGCTTGGGTTCAAGCTTGTGTTCACCTCTACACAGATCATTAACCACCCACTTCTGGTTGCTTTGTTTTTCTAGTAACATCCTTTTGGTGGTGGTGAAGTCCTGCCAATACGCACCAACACAAACACCTTCCTGCAGACTGCAGGACCACCAGAAGCTCTGATTCTATTTTATTTCTTTATCTGATACAACTGAGCACTGTGGCTTTCACACAAGGTAGGTTTTGGACAAGGAATCCCAAATTTACCTTAAACGTTTTAAGTCAGTCTAATAACCCGAGAGCATCACACTCACTGACAGCCCTGCATTGGATCGGGCTCAGCTGCAACTGCAAATTCCATTAAATTCTAGGCAGTCTTTTCCTTATGAAATAAGCACAACTCCTACAGGTGTGTACAAGCGTTGTATAAGATACGTAACTCCCGCTTCACGTACCACACATACTGCTTCCCGTTCTGCTCTCCAGGAGCAGAGGTGTTTCATCTTGACCTCCTCAGGTTCGCCTCTCGTCTTTCACAGGGTCCTGGATACACCTGGGAGCAGTAACAGGTTAGAATGACAAAACCAGTGCTATCTGCACGGCTAAGGGTAACGTACCCTCATGAGGATTATAGGATTGGGCCCCGAGAATGCTATAAATCCCTAAAGATAACCGGAGCTGGAAAGAAATCCTGTGTTTGACTAAATAACCTTATTTTTAACCCATGTCTTTGCATAAATCATAGAATGATTTGGGTTGGAAGGGACCTTAATGCTCATGCAGTTCCACAGGCAGGGACCCCTTCCACTGGAGCAGCTTGCTCCAAGCGCCTGTGTCCAACCTGGCCTTGAACACTGCCAGGGATGG
>JBCJKH010052841.1:3054-18918 GCA_039877255.1 Loriculus beryllinus | reverse complement strand
TGGGATCTCAGTGACCACTGATATACACTCTTCTTAATGCTGAATTAAGACTGGAGAATAATAATATTGCTGATTAATCTGCTCCAGCCCTAATACGGCCCATAATTTGCAAGGGTGAGACAAGTGGTGAAGAGTGGAACAAGTGATAAACAAGAAGTGATGAAAGGTGAAAAAATCACAGATGGTGGGGTTTACGTTCAAAACAAACATGGAGAAGACAGTTCCTCATGAAAAGGCAGGTGATATGGAGAACCCCTTCTCAGAAGATGCCCCATAATGTTTTAAGAAGAACCAAGTGCACTTGCTTGTTCTGTCATTCCTCTCCAGGCACCTTTTGGCAATAGACGGCATCAGGCCACCAGGCTGGATGGGCTTTTGCTCTGGCCCAGTCTGCCCGTTGTCTAGTTCCTACACTAAATGACTTCAAACTAAAAAACATCATTTAAAAATACTTCAAATGCTGCAAGGCCCAAGCAGCTACTGGCAAACCAAATGCAGAGTGTTACTAACTGTGTCTTTGCTCTTGATTTTCATTTGACCTATCTTTTCTTTCATGTCGGGATTTGAGGAACCCAATCCCTTTGAACAACTGCCCTGAGCCTGTAAGTGCCATTTAGAGCCAACAGCTGCTGGGAGAAGGACACAGCTCTTTCACAAGCTCCTCCCTGCACATCCCCACTCCCCTTCAGATGAATGTCTGCAGCGGTTTCCCTATGGGCAGAGATTTTGCATAGAGTTTTCATTCATTGTTCATTGGTATTTTCCATCTTAACAAGTTTTTAATATTTTATGCAGCAAGGATGTCCCTGTCATTTAAAGAGGGAAGCATGCAGTAGTAACTATTCATTAATAACACATCATAAGTGACCTTTACACTGAAGCAGAGGAAGCTGCCATGCTTGCCTGGCTGTATTCCGGAAGAAGCTGTGGGCTAAGATTTTCAAAAGGAGCAAAGATTTTCATGCAGGGTAGCCAGCCTAACCTATCTTGAACAGGTGTGTGATTCCTGAGGGGACAAAAACCGTTAAAAATGTCTCACGTTAAGTACACACAAGCCACTACACAGCTTTGAAAAATCTAAGGAGAGAAGTGACCATAGTGCTCAGTCTGAGCTGGCATCTCACAACCACCTTGGATCTCACCATAGCAAGGTATTAACATACTGTCCTTGCCATAAGAGACATTTCTAGCTTGAGATAACTAGATTAGCTATCTCACCACCAATTCTGAACAATACTGGTGTTTCCATCAAAGCGTAGTTCTACAGATTGAATCAAAGCAAGGGAAAACCTACAAGCCTTGCAGCAAGAGCTGGAGTCCCTTGTTTACAGCAGGCTTTTCTACTGGGGTAGGGACTACATAGTAGCTAGGTGGATACAAGCCACACATTCCTAGTGTGGTGAAAATAAAGGTCCTGCCCTTGTGCCACTGGTTTTTCAGGAGATAATTAAGGTTTTTTTATTCTTGGAAGAGGACTAGCCCCATCTTTAGGTTTCCATCTCAGGCATACACGGATGCATGCAGGAAGCAAAGCACCATATACACAAGTGAGAAGAAGAGCCAAGACACAGACAAGCACAGTCCAGACATCAGAATCATTTGTGAAGTAAAAATAACATGCATCCCTTTATGCTCAATTACATTTTCAAAAGCAAAAATGTTAGGAAATTTTTTTGAAGACAGCCAGTGACGTTTTTTCATAAGGATCGCTGACTCAAGCCCTTGATGTAGCTGTTTAGCTGATGACTGGAAAAAAGCCCTGGCTATGTTTATTTTTTAGACAAAGTCCAGCTAAAAATGCATACAGGCTTAAATAATCTGTGTAACAATGACATCAAAACCCTAAATACAACACTGCATTACATGCAGGTTTCTCAACAGGATAAAGCATTGTCAGGACTGATACCCAGCTATCCACTTTTGATGCACATTCTACTAACACTGCATTTTCATAGAATCATAGAATCGTTAGGGTTGGAAAGGACCTTAAGATCATCTAGTTCCAACCTCCCTGCCATGGACTGGGACACCCCACACTAAACCATGTCACCCAAGGTTTCGTCCAACCTGGCCTTTCATCTTTATATCACCACCACGGCTCTTTCAAGTAATATACTATTTAATTTCTATTTGCATTTCAATATGGCCCCAAGGGCTTAACATACGTCTGGTCCTCACTGCATTAATCTCTTTCCAAGGAGGATATTGCCTGAAGAAGGTGCGACAAAGGATGCACCACGTCTTGAGAACCTCATGCATCGGTTCTCAGCCAAAAACATGAGCATAACATGGAGAAGCATCCCAGGTTACTTTGCAGCTCTCCATGCCAGTGCTGCTTTACAAATAGCAGCAAATGTCATTATCCCAGTTACCACAGGTGGGGAGAGGCAGAGTAAGAGGCACAGCTCCAAGCCCAAGGTTATCATCAGTCAGGCACAAGCCACTAGGAATATCTGACTCATCAATGTCAGATCCCAAACTTTCCATGTTACCTAAACAACAAAAGCTTAACATAAGACACTGTAACAGGTCTGCTGAGCACAGCTTGGGAATTACAGATCTTGCATGCAGGCTTGTGGCTTTGTATCTATCACCTTGCTGTAAGTGCCCCTCTCTTCTCCCCCTGCACAGCCCAACACAGCAGAGGTTTTGCTCCCATCATAACTGTTACCCTCAGTGGGATAGAAAGACTTAATGTATTTTAAGACATTTATATAGATTATTATTTAGGATTTGTGAACTTTTCAAAGTAGTGAAATACTGCTTTTTTTTCCATACAGAGAAGTATTTTTACTCACACACTCAGTGTCTCCCACCCTTATGCTGGCCATAACCCCCCTTCAAAACTCATAACCCTGGGACAGAGCACAGGCAGAGACGATAAACAAGAGCAAGTGCCTCAGACCAGGGACACAGTTGATTAACCTGATTAACCCTCTCTTCTCCTGGGAGAGCTTGGGCTGGTCATGTTGATTTTGCTCATGCCATCTGGGTGATTAGCAGCAGTCACACTGGGGACAGGGAGATGGTTCCTCCTGCCTAGCACAAGGTCAGGCTCTGGCTGCTGGTAAGCAGAGAACTGCAGACAGGAGGATCCTCAGACCCATTTTAAAATCATCTTAAAACAGGGTGATGCCACTCCATCAAGCAGGCAGCACAAGCTTTGGCCAGATGCTTAAGTTTATCCCTACCCAACCACTCAACACATCCCAGCCCCATCCTCAGCCTCAACCACAATGCAGCTGTGCATTTGTTTGCCATAGGTATCTTTAACAAGGGCTCAGTGGCAAGGAGTATGACACATTTATCTCTTCATCTATAAAATAAATATATAATTTTTTAAGCAAGGACACATATCAAAGAGCACAGGATGTAGTGCAGTGACTCATGCGACCAGCAAAGTACAAAATTGGCTGCATGCATGCCTGCATAGGGCATTCTGCAGCTATTCCTATAATTAGTCCTTCAAACGCTAGAGGGGAAAGTAACAAATTCAAAGAGGTTCCACTTCTCAATTATTCACATGTTTCCAAATCAAACCGTTGTCTGTCAGAGAGCAACATGCCATTGCCCTAGGATATCAAAATGCGAACTGAAAAGTCTCTCCAGGAACAGGATTTGCTTCCATTACAACACCTAATTTATTTTAAGATTATATATAATTAGCCGATCCCTCCATTCCCAACTCTCCCCCCAAGTTCAATATTCTCTCCCAATTTCATAACATACCACACGTGCCAATGGCGCTTCTTCTAAAGCAGCAGTCTCTTGCCTGTCAAACAATATAAGGAATTTTAATTTCTTTTTTTCAGCATTTGCTTTCTTTGAATTGCCAAATTTTTCAAATGTACATTGGCATCAAATGAGATTTTTACTCTTTTTTTTTTTTTTAAAGCAAACATCCCTGAGGAACTTTTTATCTTTACTTTTCTTTTGCCTTCCGACTCTGAGATTTCAGGCTACCATCCCTAATATTTTACAGCCATTTTCCACCACCATCACTGAGCACACTATCTCCATTTGAATGTCTCTGTTTTCATTTTAAATCTTTTCAATTCCAGCAGGTAAACCTGCTGTAAGATTTAACATGAGAGAAAACCAAAGTGCCCCAATCACTTTCCCATCAACACACTATTACAGCATCGCTCCCAGTGAAGATGCAATTTCCTTGAACTAGAAAAAGTGAGTCCTGCATCCTGAAAAAAAGATTTCAGCAAATGTATGAGGAGACTCCTGAGGTGGGCAAGTTTTTTCTGGCCAGCTATGAATATAAAGGAATTGCTTGATTATTGTTAATTTTTCAATAGGGAAGGAGGAGGATCTTTCCCCATAAGGAAAACATGGAGTTTACTGCTGCTTTCTGCTCTGCTCCAACCTCCTGCTGAGATTTCTTTGAATTGAGGGGGGGAAAAAAAGAAATCACATTAATCATCAACCATTTTAGCACGGGTGATTTTGGGACTAGACGAAAAGCACACAATTTCTACCAGAGGTGAAACAGCAAAATATCAAATATAAAGAATCTGCCTGGTGTGCCACCAGTGCCATCCCAGCACAAACAACCCAGCAGGTTTCATTAAGGTGAAATCAAGTATTCCCCTATAGCAAGAAGATGCCACAGTGGTGGGATGACTCTCAACAGTCCAGGATCCCATCGCATTTCATTGCTTTGCTAACAACACCTGTAATTTCAGCTGCAGACTTGTACTTGGCATTTTCACCCTTTTGAAGCAATGGGTTTGTCAGTTTTCAAGCAACAAAACAGGGAAATAAGTTATTAGAGCTTCTTCCAGCTTGCAAAACCAAGTAATATAAAAAAACAAAATTCAAAGGGATGTTTCACCCAACATCCACAGGCACCCATGACCCCAGGCAGCCGGTGCTTGACTTGATGCTGTTTAGCACCAGGGTTTTGAGCATCTCTATAGAACTAAGAGAAAAATACCACAGCCCTTAATTGGGATAACTCACAGGCCTGAAGATGAAGCCAGGGTGAAGACAGGCTTATTTTACCACAGAATAAACCAGGTGAAGGCAACCTCAAAGAAAGGAGCTGAGCTGTGCTAAAATAAGGAACAGCACTAGCAGGCAGGGTTGTCTGGATGTATAAATAGCTAAAGCAGAAAAGCATCACCATCCTCCATGAAAAGAGAAGAAAGCAAAGGAAAAAAAAAAAAAAAAAGGAGAGGGAGAGAAAAAAAGAGGAAAAAAAGCATTCTTTAACTCTATCAAGGAAAATGTGGCATCTTGCACTGCTTCCAATCAGAGGACCCAAGAGAGCATAGTGGCCAGAAGAGCCCTGTGGCTGCACACACTGTCATCCAGCTCCTGTCATCCCTTTGTCCTTCCCATCAACAACCACAATGGGTGTGAGGACACTGGCACTGGGGCCAACCAACCCACCTGGGACCAACAGCACAATGTCAATGGCACAGGCAAGGAGAGGATGAGGGGGCAGCCTAGCATGGAAACCGCTGCTGGAGTGAAGTCACCCCAAACACTCCTCAACCCCTGACAGCTGGGAACTCCTCTCCCTACCTCAAAATCTGGCCAAAGGCATCATGGAGGAGCGTTGCTGGTTTGGCACATCCAGAGCCACACACAGAAGTGAGCACAGAGAGAAGAATGTGATTGAGGGGTGGGGGAGCCTGATTCAGGCATATTATAAAGGGAAGATACCACTTATACCCACTGTACATTTTGGGGGGTTTTGACATATTTTAGCCTAAAGAGTTCCCAGAACCACCTTGAAAACTTCCCCATTCTCTCGCATGACCCTCAGTGCAAACAGCTCCCACAGAGACATCTCCTGAAGAGTCAGTTAACTTAAAGCAGGCCTTGGGCAAACACCCCGTAACATAGTGGTTTGCAAGAAATTCTGATCAGTCTTATTGCTTTCAAGACACTGACTGAAATCACCAATACCAGCCCCATTTATTTTTTCCCCGAGTGCTTTTACTTCGTATTCTCCAGCAATGTAACTCCCTGCACATCACAATGCAATTCCCCATTAAGTCCCAGCAGTTTATTTCCAGCTTTACTCGAGTTTTTTGCAAGCTGTTCGCCCTCGACTGGAAAGCAAACGTGCTGTTATCCCTGCCTCCTGGCTGATCCTCAGGTATGACTGACATATCAGCTGCAAAGGATTTTCCACATCATGGGTTCCCTCTTAAAATCACAGCAGACGATTGCTGCCTGCAATTGGTTTGCGGCTTGTGCACACACCAAGCTGTTCCAGCAGAGCTGTTCAAGCTCCTGCTCCTGAATATCCACAGGCGAGCACGTTTACCCTGGAATAATATTGTTTTGTTTCAATTTGCCTTGTGGGTATCTCACGATGAAATAGATTAAAAATTAATTCTCTGCTCCAGATTAGGAATATCTACATGCATGCATCCATTTAGGACCAGCTATTTCACATTAAATTCATATTGTGTTTTAATTTCAGTAGCACATCTGACCACATCTTTAGCAGCCACTTCTTAAAAGCTGTACTGCTTAAGAGCAGCAAAGCTAATGAGTTCTTGCAAATAGCTTTCTTATTCAAGAACTAGTAACACTTTAAACCAGGTAGGCAAACATGGGGTATGCTGAGTGAGAGCATTACAACAGCAGTCCAAAGAGCTCTTCCCAGCACACCATCCAAGGAGTTATTGGCAGCAGCATGAGGCAGGTGTGTGTCACTGGAGAAAAGCCTCACTTGGATGCGATTTCAGTGGTGAAGGACAGAGCAATACACCTTCCCAGAGATTCAGAGTCACTCAAGGACTTGAAGAGCACAGCTCTCAGAGGAGGGACACCTTCCCCATAACAATGTTTTAGTGCCAAGACTTGCTGGCTGCATCCGAATTCCCCCATACTCTTGCCCAACCCCCTTCTGCACAGCATCCTCTTGCTCATCAAGTAGGAGAGTTTGCAAAACAGAAAGCCACTGCCTTGAGTTAATCTGTGACGAAAACCCCACTTGCAGCTCTATGGATGCCATCCATGCCTTCCCATGTCAAAGCTATACTCAATAGAGGTCTTTCATTTCCAACAGTCATCATCGTAAAGGCAAAACGTACTGAGAGCTGCTGCAAAATAGAAGTTAAAAGTCTTCACCAGCTATCTGCTCTTCACAAAATCTGTTTCAAAGAGCATCAGACACCAAGATCAAAGCACATGTGAAAGTCCCAATGGAGCTCAGCAACTCCAGGAGGGGCTTCCAAGTGCCTCAGCAGATATTTCCCTTGGCTTCTGGAAGTAGGGCTGAGTCAATACCAAGTGCTTTTGGGAAATCCCTCCTCGCAAACTGTCCGCCTGAGGGATGGCAAGAATAGAGAACACTGCAGCAGTGCTAGAAAGTGACACTCTCTCTCATGCATTTCAATGCACTAGGAAGCCCGATGAATCCACAAATGTTTCCTGGAGCACAACAGGAACCCTAAACTCAGAGCATCCTCAGTAGGAGATTAAGGATTGACAAATCCTTGTTTTCAGAGGTGTCATCTGCATCAGCCAGATGTGCCTTCCAGGTATTTTGTCCCATCTCATTATCATAGGATAGAAAGTTTTTATCTTCTGATTCTTATTTCCGTTTTCCACTTAGAGATGAAGGACACAACTTCTCCACAGTTCCTCAGTTTTCAACTCAAACACCAGAGAGGATATTGGGTTTCATTACAGTCAGATTTCTTGGTTCCCTTCCTTCAGCAGATCTCTGTGTCAGTAGCAACAGCCTCTGCCATATCATGGGTATCCCCGCAGGATTTGGAACTGATGTAACCAGTATCATTCTGCTCCTCAGCCAACTGTGCTGTTTCCAACTCTAAGATTGCTAAGCAATTTTAAAGGCTTAAGTAGACTTTTATCTTGGAACAGATTTTAAGCCTGAAGAGTACCCAGTAGAAAAAAAGACAGGCTGTGGGTATCAGAAGATAAAGGTCCTCTGTCCACACGATGTAGAAGGCTAAATTAATGCAACACAGTCCTCATCAACAACCTTAACATCTACAAAATCTCAAGCCCATGACACCAAGATCGCGCTGGGTGACTCCTTTTGTCATTCATCTGCTTCCCTGAGTGGTCAACCTATGGCTGGTATCACACAGCATCTTCCAAGCACACAAATGCATCATAAATCCTGCTGAAGATAGCATCTCTCCAACTCTGTTTGACCAGGGGATGGCTGCAGTTTAGCCCCATTTTTGAAATGTAGTTATCAGAAAGAAAGTGAGAAATCCACATCCTGTCCTCCAAAAATGAGACATTTTGGAGAATAAAGCACATGGCTTGTGTAGAAACTAGCTTCACTTAATCATGAAGCACTTCTCCCAATTGGCCTTGTAAAATATTATGGTTAATCCAGCCCCATTGTGAGTGTTGGTTTTTTTTTTTTAATATAATGAATCAGGTGGAAACCAGTAATTTCCTCCAGAAGAGGCTGATTTAAGAGGAGGCTGTGGCAAAGGAAGCTCCAGCGGAGCAGATCGGGATTTCTTCCCAATATATCCCTCTCTGTGAAGATGGACACTTGTCATGGATTTTCCACATAGGCATTTCAGGGGTAAACACTGTTCCTTGCCTTCTACAAGGAGACAAGCAGACCACGACCTACCATCATTCATGCAAGTGAGATTTTCCACGGCTGCCTCATTTCACGCAGCCTTGAGCCCAGCTCTGCCATCTCCCCTGGGTAAGCCACATCACACATGCATACATGAATAAGGTAACAGAATGGGACAGAAAAGGAGATGAATAAGTGAGTAATTATATGTTGGGGTTTTTTTTCCCCCTATCCAAAACAAGCCACCTCCATCAACAGTAGCAGGTAGGGATGAGGATGTACTTTACATTCTCCACTGAACAATTGCTCTGCTTTGAGAGGATGACCAGTTCAGAAGGTGAAAGAGATACAGTCCTTGTGAAAGAGATACTGTCCTTGAAGCACTGGTTGTAATGATGTGTACTCATGAGACAAGACCTACCTTAAAATACACCTTAACAGCAGAAACCCACCTGGTAACGTGTAGTGACACAACCAGATTTCTATGATGGGACAAAACCCAACAGAGAATGCCATATCTGAGATTTTCGTATATCAATTTGAATAGTCAGAAGCAAGCCCCTGTTTGCAGGATTTCCCCCCAAAAGCAGAAAATTTGCCAGGTTTCTGGCTGCCTTTAGCTAATGCAGCATCTCTGCTCCAAAGCCAGATTGCTTAACTTCTATTTTTTTTGTTAACATCAAAACATTCGTGACCACAAGCATCCACTCTCTATTTCATTTATAACTTGTTAAATTGAGAGTCACTGGCCAAACAATAGCTATTAGTATTCTAGTGCTCAATGTGTAGCTAATCTTTCTGTGTATTATGAAATACAGACAAATCATTGACATACACTTCTTTTAAATACAATTTCCTTCACCTTCCACACTTTTTTTTTTTCCCCCCTCCTGGAATTACATAGCAGTGGCAGGTACTATTACAAACAGCATTTTCCATTCAGCAGTCAATGGCTGGGTGCTGCATTAGTTCACCCTCCACCACTAACACAGCTGGCTAAGCTTGCAGATCTCAGCTGCAGCAGGACTGTATGGCAGATACACCTCTATCAGGGGTCACAATTGCAGGGTGTACATCTCATAACATAAATCACAATACAGAAAGATTTCCACTGTTTTTTCCTTCTACTGATATTTTTCATCCTTTTTGTTGTAGTTGTAGTTTTCAAAATGGGATGGTGTCAATGTAAAGCACTGACTCTTTAAGGAAGAGCCTCATCCTATGCTTATGGAGAGCCTCCATACATTAAGCAATGTAGACTAAGCCACAGCAATCATGGGACAAATTAATGCAAAGGCAACTCATATATATCCATACTAGGGGCAGAAGAAGCCCAGACAGAAGCAGCACATCTGCTCCTACCATCCTCAGTGTATTCCTCAAACAAAGGGAAGAAAAGCCTGGAGAAGCACTGACCCTCACTTCATTCAAAGAGTGCCCCTGCTCAATTCATGAAAGTTTGCCTTTCCTTTTCAAGTGAAAAGGCCAGAAGAATACTTGGGAAACCAAAAGATCGCTTGGAAAAAAAAGAAAAGAAAAAAAAAAAGGAGGGGAAAAAAAATCATTTTAACTGCAGGAGTTTTCAAACTATCAAACCCCATAAACTTTGTTTAAAAGATTTACAGCAAACTAGTATGCTGGGGATTTAATTTTTTCTTTCTGGGTTTTTAAGGAAGAAAGTAAACATAGTTTTTTAATCCTTCCACAAAGAGATTTACAACCCTAATGTGCTGAAGCATAAACTGATACAGTGACAAACCCCCTTTCTCCTTAAATGTGCTAATAAGGTTGATCCTTTCTCCAAAGCTTTGTTCTTGGGAGGTTTCTGCAATGAGTTCACGTCTTTCACCCACACAGAGCCCTGCTCATGTGGAAATCATTGGGCTGAATACATTCACTGCCTCATCTGCCTCTCAGCATCAGGTCTCAATTGGGATTTGGGGTGCTGCGCCAATGACTGGCCAGCAATGCAGGGGGAAAAAAAAAATGGAAAAAAGGGAAAAAAAAACCAAAAGAAATAAAAAGAGGGGAGGATGGAGGGTTATTTTTTACAATGCAAAGTGAAGCACGATTTAAAATAATCTATCTGAGAGAGGGAGCAGCTAGCACGGGGCATGCCAGTGTTTGAGTGCAGCTTCCCAGCACCTTCATGATATTGAGCAGCAGCATCCACCTGTGGTGTTAGTACATCTGGCAAGGAAGCCCTACCCTACACTCCAAAACTATCGAGGCAACAACAGCCCCACATTATGGATTTAAGAATGGAAATGCTAGCTGAAATTACCTGCAGGGACAAAAGACCCTAAAATAGAAGGTTAAGCCAAATGCAAGAAATCCCATCCCACTGAGACATGCATGGGAGTGGTTTGACTTCTCAAAAGCAGTGAACTGATCAAAGGCATGCACGGTAACAGGAAGACAGTCAATTTGAGGCATCAATATCCATTTTACCCGTTAACACGGTAAACAGGGTGCCTTGCTCAATGAGGAAGGTTCAGTGTCACGGACTGATTCCTGCAGAAAGTTAGGCTGAGACGCCTCTCCTCACCTTCTGCTCTGTGAAACAGCAGATCGTCATGCTGATGAGTGGCCTCAAGGATGCTCCATCCTGCAGCTACCAAAGTCCAACTTGTACCAGTAACCTCCAGATTTTCTGCTTTTAGTGGTAACTGCAAACCAAATCAACAGCCTCCTCCAGCCCAACTTGCAAATAGCTGCCAGGAAGTCACTACACAACCATCCTTGGATGCAAAAGAAGGTCAACAGGGACTTTGGCTCTTCTAACACTCTGCGACCGCCACAGCATCACTTTGAAGACAGATGAAGTTTAAAAACAAACAAAATCCCCACGACTCACAGCTGCTCTCCCGTATCCAGGCTGTGGCCAAGGAAGGATTCCTCCTCCAGTATTTTTAGCTGAACACGTGCTACATTTATTTCTTGAAGAGAAACCTCCTCAAGGCTGTGGTGATGAACACTTGTGAGAAGACATTTAACTCCCTCCAACCGAAAAGTCCATGAGACAAATGTGAGGATACATGCCCCTACACACGTTTTATAGGAAGACAGGGATTTTCGTTAATACCCCACTGGTTTCAGCTCCTGCCAAAGTCTTCTCCTCCATCCCTGAACCAAGAGGCACCTCCAAACCCCTTTTACTAATCTAAGCGCCTAGTGGCCAATTCACACCTATAATCCAAGGAGGAAAACGTATATTGGACAGTACTTTCCATGTACTTCACAAGCAGGATCACTGCCATAACACAGCAGGGTTCATATAAACACACCAATCAATCCCTGCTAAAAACTTATCAAATGTATGAACTGTGACTGCTCCCAGCCCAAGGAACCTGAAAATCTTTCCGGTGTTTAAAATTAAGCTGCCCAGGAATAGAAAAGGGATGCTCCTCACTACCCAGCCCACTGCTTCCCCTTAGCTGCTGTATGGTGCAGGAAATGGTCCCTGGGAAGGGGCTGTATCCCCTTTAAATCTCCCTCCCCAGCCAGGCTCCTCCATCCAAGCTGGACACCACTTCCTATGGCCTCCCTGTGCTTGCTGCTGACTGATGGTTAGAGGAGTATTTATGGCAGAAGTCTTCCTCCATAAAATAAACATAAACGACTTAGCAGCACAAGCACAGGCTGGACACGCAAGACAGAGTATAAATAACCTGCTTACCCTTAAAACCTTTTTCCAACTCACCTATGCCAAGTGTTTCTGCAGAATCCCCATCTTAATTTAGAAATCAAATGTATTTTGAACAGGAGCTGGCACTGAGCGTTCCTTGCCTCAGGGTGAGCAAACGGGCCATGCCAGCGCCACTGACAAGCAAAAATCCAGTCCCATCGCATGGTATCACTTACCCAGCAGGAAGATATTGCAGAGGAATGGTAAGGAATAAAATCAGAGATTAATGCAGAGCCTACTATTCAGACATGCCTTCTCCTTCCTTTTAAAAGGGATGTGAGAGCAGCCTGGAAAGGCAAAGCCCAACCTGGGGTGCTGGGATCTGCAGAAGTGGCATTCTGATCCTCTGGCAGCACTCAGACGAGCTGGCCAAAAGGGATTTGTGACTTTGCGCCAAAGCTGGCCATGTGCGTGCTAACTGCCTCTGAAGTCTGTTGCAAGTTCAGATACACTCAAGGCTCTTAAGGACAGGAGTTCAGCTAATCTGAGCTCATCTCGTCCAGTGCCACCCTACTGAACTCTGGATGCTGACTCCATGGCACCACAGCACAAGTCTCACATTCACCCCTTAGCAGGTGCCCTTCATTTTTTAATTGTTCCCTTTCTTCTGCTTGAAGCTCAAAGCAGCAGCCTCTGGCCAGAAATGCTTTGCTACAGAAAAAACAGCAGAGCACATCCGGAGCCCCGCAGCACGCACTTACACATTCTCTTTACAAGGCTGTTCAGCTGTGAAATGTGGTCCCTGCTCAACTGAGTCAGGGACAGCTCACCCATGAGCTGGCACTGAGCTCCTTCACTGCTCCTGGCAGAGCCAGCCTAGCTCAGCCACTCCTTGCATCATCATCCTGGGGCAATGGGGACAATCAACAAGGCAGAGCTGATGGAAGAGCAGCTCATCAAGGCATGCCTGAATTTTCACCTCTGGTTAGCAAAAGGTAGAAGGCCAAAACTCAATTTATACAAGATGGAATTCTGTTTACTTATGCAATAGGAGATGAAGAGGGCGAGATTATCGCAAGATAATCACTCCCTTGATTAATTATAAAGCAAAGCCAGCTGCTTCCAATTCCTGCATGGTACAGGCTGCTTCCCAAGGAAGCACAGGAAAGCACAGGAAAGTTTCAATTCTTTCCTCCTCAACTGTTTAATTCTAAACTTAAGAAAATAATGCCACTCGCTATCCACCCCCCAAAAGTGCTCACTGCTTAAAGTGAACAGATCACTGCTTAAACGTGGAAAAAAAAAACCCCAAACCCAATCATACAAAACCCATTCATTCAAGGTTCATCTGTGCTCAATTAAAGAGCACAGGAGGAGCTGATGAAAACATTTACAAGATACTATCAAATCTTACAAGGTGGAGAAGCCAAGAGGAATCCAGATACTCGGATTTTGCCAGGATTGATTTTTATTCCACGTGCATAAGGAAAAAAAGAAAAAGCAGTTGTAGAAGGTTGTTTTGCCTGAATAGAATTGGTAAGTGCAGCTATCAATAACCATTGCAATAAATAAAACATTTGCAGGAAAGAAAATACCTACATAATCATAAATTCAATGAAAGACATCTTTCCTGGTACGGGCTGTGCTAGCACTAGGTACATGGCCTGGTACAAATTATTCACATAGAAAAGTACTCTAGGTCTTATAGTCCAGAGGGACAAATGGGAATTACAATTGTAAGAGCAATGAAAACAGAGACAACCTAGATGGGTCCAGAGTCATCCCCATGTCCCGCAATATGGGTATGAATGGAGAAACCACCAAACTTGCTGCATTTCTTCCTATTGAGGGAGAGTAGCGATTCCCCAGAAGTGACCCCAGAAGAGAAAAATCTCCATTTGCCTCATTCCGCAGCACAAACCCTAGGGACCAGCCATGATGCCGATGGGCAGTGCATCCCTGGAAGAGCCCAGGGGGCTGACCACATCCCCATCTCTTGCTGGACATCGCTGCTGCCCCTCAAGCTGCTGGGGAGAAATGCTCCTGGAGGGGACAATTTAAGCATATTTTTATGATTATGAACTCACTCAGGAGGCTACATGACACTTGTATGAAAGGGAACCTGTGCTGCGGAGCTGCTGCAGCAGGGATCAGGTGAGAGCCATGCAAGCATTCACGCTCGTGTTTCCCTAGCAACTCCAGCTCCTGCTTCCCCTTACACATTCCCTTCCTCTCGCTTCAAAGTAGGCCAAGACTCTCTCCATTGCTCAGCCACACAAACCAGAAAGTAGGGGAATTCAGTGAGCCCTATTTTCATTTCATACAGATTTCGATGGATGATGCAGTCACATTAAACGCTGTCTCTGCACATGCACTCAAGCTCCCCTGCAAATACAGGAGGGACCCATTTTGAGAAAGGGTGTCTCAGCATCACACCTGAAGCCTCTTGGCACTTGGTAAAAAACCAACGATGAGGATGCAGGACCAAACTCCAACACCTGCTCACAAACGTGGAGGTGCCCGAGTAGACATCAACTAAACTCAACAATCACTCAAGGGGTCTGACTTCCTTTGGAAAACCAGCTCTAAGGCCAAGACCTGCCAAGATATTGAGATGGTATTATATTTTTACATCTGAGATCTATACACACTGCAACACTGTGCAATTTGGGGCTGTGCTCACACGTGCTTTGCCAACTGAAAAGCCTTCTAATGGGCTCAATAATACACACTACAAATTCAGCTGCTACAGCTAAAAACCACGTATGGCCAGCAAAAGAAAGCACTCCTGTGGCGAAGGAGAGGCTGTCAACAAGGTGTGATTGAGTGGAGCTTCTCAGTTTATCTCCTCAACTGCACAAAATCCATTACAGCCAGAGATGAAGCCAAAACACCACTAAAAAAAAAAAAAAACCACACAGAAAAAGGCAACAACTGTAAAAGTACACAGTACTGCATCAGCGCTGGGATGCCACAGTGGTCAGAGGCTTGCTGAATAGGTCACTGGAGGGTTGACTCAGGGGGAAATCCCTTTTGCAGCTTTATGTCACAGCTGAGATTTTCACCCCAAAGCCCCAAAAAGTCCAGATGGCAGAAAACACCTAGTCAAGATGATGGCAGAAATATAACTCTTTCAACCCTGCAGCCTCTTCTTGCAATAGCTGTAGAAGCACATACTGCTTTTGAGAACTTCATCCATTGAGAGGGCAGCAATGTCAGAAGGCTGAACAGAAGCAGAGCAGGCAGGCAAGTAGTTATCACCTAACATCTCCATTAGTAAACACTTGAATAAGAATGGCTCATGCAAGAAAAGCACAAGCTTTGAGAAATAATTCAAATCATTTTTCAACAGAATTGTTAAAAGCAGGAACATTTATTTTCATCTGCATTTAGATATAGAAATATGAACAATAAACAACTGCGTCCTTAAGTGACAGAAAAGCAGAGCATGATAAAAAGTGCTCTTCTCCTACCCTCCATCTACATACGTCCCCTCAAAAACAGGCTGCTGAACATCTAGTGAATGTTATTAAAAACCCTGATTCAGAAAACATTTAGGCAACTGTCATGGTTTAAACCCAACCATGCAGCTTGTTCACTCACTCAACCCCTCCTTCTTGCCCTCCCCCTGCTCCTGGAGGGATGGGGAGGAGAATCAAAAGAATGCAACTCCCACAGGTTGAGATAAGAA
>JBCJKH010052839.1:0-42153 GCA_039877255.1 Loriculus beryllinus | reverse complement strand
GTTACTTTAACCCTGTTTTTTCCCCCTGTCTGGAGCTGGCTCACTTCACATGTCTGTTGATTAAGGGAAGCCTCATTGGCCAGAGTCTATGCAGAAGGTGCCAGCTCTGACTTTAGAGGTGTGCTGAGCTGGTACCTGTGTCACCACCTCTCGGACATGCAAGTCAAGGGAACAGAAGCAGAATGTGCTGGGATTTGTAGCTGACGCTGATTACTGGGTTTATGTCTTGGTTCTGTTTCTTTCTACTAGCGGGGGTAGAAGGAGAGGATGGTAGAACTAACTGTAAGAGTTAGTGTTTAAGGGTTACTCTAAAATGTAGAGATTCAGCCTGCAAGAGGTTTGGGAGTGAGGTAGTGAAGCAAGACACCTCGATAAGAATAGCTGACAGCTTAACTCCTGTTTGAAGTATCCCCTGATACCAGACCTTTAAAGGAAATACGGAAAACCAACAGCAAAAATCTACCAAAATAAGGCAGAACTCTGCCTCAGCTGATGCTTCTCAGTGAGACCTGGACCTGGCAGCCCTGAACCCAGGCTTCTGCAGTGACAGCAGAAGGTGATGGCCGAGAGGCGTGTGCTGATAAAATCTAATTGCCCTATTGATTGGCTTGGGAGCCACCGTGGGCCCTGGTGATGATTGAGCTATTCTTATGTTTGATGCATGTTAGCAGCATCTCGCTGCTCGGGGCACACTGGGGACCTGGAGGTATTACAGAGATCTCTTAATCATGGAGCAAACTCAAGTGTATTGGGTCTGTTCAGTGGCACTACAGATTTATTACAATTAGCACTGAGGCGCATGGGTTTCCTTAGGTCCTGGGGTGGGGGGGAGGTAGGATTTGGGAAGAGCTGCTCTGTTTGTGATGCTGAATTCTGAACTGACTAAAGAAACCCATCTCCTTGTTTTAGGATTTTATCCATCTGCACCGTCTCACACTGTTGTTTCTTCTCTGGGTTCACTGTTGATGGCATCATGTCCTCAGAGTAGTACATTTCTGCTTTTTCTGCCTCTCTGTGACTGGGAGTGGAGGTGCTTATGCTTCCAAAATAAAGAGCACTGGTTTCTGTAGTCCCTGGGTCACCAAATGGTTGTGCAAATCTCAAGTGTGTAAGGGTTGGTTGTTTCCAGCACAGATTGAAAGAGCACTAAGTTCTTGTGTTAGAGGATGTCGTGTAAAGGAAGGGCACTCGCCTTTCTGACATCTCTGTTGCTCTCCATTGATCAAAGTGCTGCTATCTAGCTCCTCATTTGGTCATGTCTGCACTGGGCTTATATCCAGCTGCTGGGTTTAATCTCCTCCTACTGCTCTAGCCAGTGTTTGGACTATATGTATTCATTAAACCTGGGGCAGGCTAATCCAGGTAAGGTTGGCTCTTGCCCACAGATAGTCTCTTTGTAGGGAAGAGAGGGGAGCTACTTCACCTAAGTGCTGGCCATCTGCAGGACTGCAGAACATACAGTGTGGTTTGGGTTGGAAGGGACCTTAAAGATCATCTAGTTCCAGCTCCCTGCCATGGGCATGGAATATGTAGACCCTACCTGGAAGAATAAGCTTTGGTGATGCTCAGAGCTCCCAGGCCAGTTTATGTAGGAAAGGTGAGTGGTGTCCCTTCTCTTGACTCTGCAGACTTGGTTTTCTGCTGCATCCTTCTCTTCAGGTGGTGTTCTGCAGTGGAAAATGCTGGCAAATGCTTTCCTTGGTGCTAATTAAATTACACTCACAATGGGGATACACTATGCCAAATGGAGGAAGCAAAGGAAAAGTGTGTTTAATGGGGTCTGCAGTTCCTTAGGAACATAGGAACACTCAGCCTGCAGTGGTGAGATTCAGTAAGCAGCTTAATAACATCTGCAAAGGTAGAGCAAGTATGCTTCAGTGCCTCTGGGGGAGCACACGCTGGGAGGTGATGAGCCTAATGAGGATGTAAAAGCCCTTTCCCAATGGATCAGCTAAAGGAGAGGCAGCAGACAGGGTCCAGCATGGGCACTACCAGAGGGGCTTACCTTGAGAGCGGATGATGGCACAAGGCGCTTTTAATCTGAACTGAGAGGCACACACACAAGGATGAGCAGAGCCAGGGCTGCTTGACAAAGGCACAGGAGCAAAGCTGCTGGTTTGCACATCAAACAGGGATTTAGAACCCCTCTAAGCAGCTCATGGTGTGTCTGTAAACAAGGCCAATCTCCTCTATCCAGTTTGGCTGCATGGGATGGGGGAGGACGGAGGAGGCTTTGCAGGGCTCATGGAGCAAATAGAGGTGTCTCCTCCCTGGTGTGTGTGTGCTTTGCACGCTGCTGTAGGATCTGAACAAGCATTTTGCGATAGAGTCCTCGTCCCAAGGCTCTAAATCATTTCTCTCCTGCAAAAAATCCTGTTAATTTCTCCTCTTTCTCTCCTCAAATACCCTCTGTTCTGCAGTGCCACATTTCATGACTTTCCAGTTGCAGTAGGACTATTTGCATGGATAGAAGTGGAGGAATCAGGCTCACTGATGCTAGAGGAAGGTGGGTAGATCTTCCCTCTCTTCCTTCTGTCCCTGGTGATTAGAGGGAGTTGGTTTGATGTCTGCATATTGTCTGAGAAGAGGGCGCTTACTGGAGACATGGCAGAACATCATGTCTCGCTCCAAACAGCAAGCAGTTTGCTATGGTTCTGCATTTAATGAGTGTGGATTAAAGACCACTTCCCCAGTGGTTAGAGGCTTCTTTTCTGGGGTGTGGGAAGCAGCACAAGGCCAGCTTTCCAGTATTGCAGAGCTCCCAGAGAGTCTGGGCTTTTCCTAGGGGTTGTTGCTCAGTGTGATGGAGAGACTAACGCTGAGAGCCTTGGCCTTGGTTTCCTCGGTGACCAGAACAGTTGCATGTTAACCTGATTCCTGTGGAAATCCCATGTGATGGGGAGAACAGGACGTCTGTGTCCCTTGGAGGCCATGCATTAAGTGTTGCTTTTGGGGTGCTAAAAAGCAGTGTTCATCTACGTGTCCCAGAAACATCATGGAAGAGCGATCTCTCCTTTCTCTCCGTGAGGTTCTTTGTTCTGTATTAACACTCCTGTCTCATCTTCCCACTTGATGCTTTGTTGTCTAAACAAAAGGAGAAATTTCAGGAGTGAACTGTAAACAGATCCACATAAATTGGATCTGTTTGGAATTTGCATTGACAAGGCAGCACTTGTACCTCTCGCACGTGGATCCGTAGCTGATCAAAGCAGTTGCCTTTCTTTGGGCCTATCCCTGAAGTGTGTGTGCCCACCACAGAGGGCTTCCCAATGGCTTTGTGGAGACCTGGAGCTTTCATCTGCTGTGGAGGAGTTAATATTGGGGGTGAAAACGAACTGGGATCAAGGATGTCCTAGCTAATGGTTAGAGACAGAACCACAGCGAACGGCTGTTTGCTGAGCGTGTGGTAATGAGCTGGGATGCAGATGTGTTCTCATTTAACTAAGCCAAAGAGCAACAAAAAATTAAGCAGAAGCCTTTATTGAACTGCTGCCTTAAATTGAGCAGAAAATCAGCTCCAAATGGGCATCCAGGAGTTGTAAACCCAGGCACCTTTGTTTAGGTGTTTAACCATGAAGGACACTTGTTCACCCAGCCAACATGAGGGCCTGGGTTCTGTCAGTGCCATTCATTCTCTTGTCTTGGATCTGGAGAACTGTCCTTTCTTCATGCTCTGTTTTGGGTTCATTTTTAGTTCTTCTGATGCCTTGTGGGAGGTAACCAGCATCCTGTTGTAATACAAATTGAGATCTTGGGAGATGAAGGAAAAAATGGGAATGCCCAGCATGGAAGCATTTCCTTTTGCTGTGTCCTGCAACTGCACTTGCAGCGTAGGTTAGTGCATGGGATCTTGCTGGTGTGAATGTTAAGGTTTTATCCTTGGCTTTATCACTGCAGGAGGAGAAGGAGCCAAGGCAGTTTAGCGCCCTGTTGTTGGAGTTCAGTAAGCCTTGCTCTTGGCAGGGATTTGAAGCCTGCTTCTGGCAGGAGGGTGCTTGTAGGATGGCTCTGCAAGCACCTTTGGGAAGGTCAGGGCTGTGTTTCAAGGTGCATCTCCTTCCCTTTTGGGACCAGGCTCACTGTGGCAGCTGAGGTAGCTTGGTCTCCTCTGTGCCTTGCAGGGCAGGCTGACCATGAGCCCATCACTCGCTGGCAGTTGAATCAGCCACCAAGCTCATGGCCAGTACGTCTTGTGGCTTTGAAACCGCAATGAGCACCGACTGTTTCCTCCTTCCCTTGCAGCTCTGGGAAGAGCAAGATTATCCTGCTTCCAAAAATAACCTCTTCCCCACCCCCTGCTCCCACCTCCTTTCCCAGGTGCCTCGCAGCAGCCAGTAAAGAGCTGAAAACAACTCATGGTGTGGTGACATCTCATTGATGTTATATATAGCAACCCGGTGCAGATCGTAACGTGGCACCTGACTTGTCCATTGCTGCTTGCTGCTGGGTGGAAGCACAGGGAGAGGAGGCACAGAGTGAGTCTCTGCCCCTGACCCTGTCACAGAGCAAGCTGATGCTTCAGAGCCACAGTTTTGATGCTGTTCCTGCTCCAGTGCATGTGTGTGTCTCTGTGTCATCAGGTTTGGATGCTCTGGGTTTAGTTCTGCAAAGCTTAACCTTGTGCTCTTGCTGCACAGCGAGGTAACACTGTCACCACAACATCTCCCCATATCTGTATGTTTGGGAAGCCTGTGTTGTGATTAGATGCCCAGGTAGCAAGCGTTTTCCAGAGAGATAGTGGGAGAGTTGTAGAAGGAGCAGCCAGAGGAGGTGTTAGAGGGAACACCAGGATGCTGGCACAAGCCATGCACAGAACCCACAACTTCAGCACCTAGAAGCCCACAGGGAACGGATGGTGCTGTCCCTGGCACGCTGTTGCTCTGCTCCTTGTATCAGGCCATCAGCAGTGTGCCTGTGGCTCACAGCTTTGTGAGGTGGAAGTGATGGAGATGTCCCACTGAAGGGTAAGAGGTGCAGGGCTGTGTGCGGGGAGAGCTGTGTTAGAGCAGAGATGTGTAAACATTGACCCAGCCTTTTGGATCGATAGATGTGAGAGAGATCCCCCCATAAAACCAGACCTGACCCCATGAGCACTGTGCCCTTAGAGCCTCAGGGCAGGGGCATCTCCAGGGCAGTGTGTGACCATGACTGCTGATTCTTGAAGCCCTGCCTGCTCAGTCCCTGCTTACAGCACTGCTCCAATGTGTACCCTTGGGCAGACTGGGCTCATTTGGCTAAAAGGGAAAGCATATGGTAAGCATTACTACAGTTACTGTAAAAGGCCCTGTATTGGCTTGGGATTTTTCCCCTCCTGCTGTCTCTGCATACACAGGTAAGCCCAGGTTTCCCCTTTCCCTCTGCTAAGCACGTCTGATGACTTACTCTGGTTCTTAGCCCATTCAGTGCCAGTCGAGATGGGTGGCTTGTGTATCACTGGGGAACAGGCTCAAAAATTAAGCTGGGATCTGTTCTGTGATGCCCTCTCCCCAGGTGCCAGCCTGTGGCTCAGAACTGGTCAGGGCAGTCAGCAGTGCTGCCTGCTTTCCATCAGGCATGAGCAGCCTTGGGATTGTCCTAGGATGGAGGGCTGGGGGTTGGGAGGACTTCATTAATGATTTGCTGTGAGCAAGAAGAGGGTCACCTCCCTATTTCATTAATCTTTCAGCTCTGCACAACCTTTTTGTTCCCAATTCCTCCTCTTCCCTTTGCTCTTCTCCCTTTTCCCATTCTTTTCCTTGCATTGCTTTGATCCTCAGACCCTTTTCTCTCCCTTCCTTTTAGCATTCTTAATCCCCATCTCACATATGCTCCCTTCTGCCTTTCCATTCCTCTTCCTGCCTTTATTTCCCTTGTCTTTCCTATTCTCCTTTCCCCACCCTCCCTCCATCTCCAAGCTCCTTGGGAAGAAGACAATTTGAAGGCTTTCCACTCTGCTCTCAGCTGAGAGGCTCCTTCCCTCAAGCCAATCAATGGCAGCCTTTCAGCCCCAGTGGGGCTTGGCAAACATTAGATCAATAAGTTATTAGCACCATTCTGTCAGCTGTAATGTGGAGATTGATCGGGGCCGGGGCTCCTGCATGCTGCCTGGCACTTCCCCAGCCTGATAAAGATGACAGATTAAGGGAATAAGAAAAAGGAATTAAGGAGTCTGGCTGTCAAAGCTGTCACGGGCTGGAGCAGCGCTGGTGTTTTTCAGGGGCTGGAGGAGTGTAATCGGCCACTGAAATGGTGCTAAGGGTACGGCACCACCAGCAGCTCTGCTGGAAAGCACTGCCTTCAGCAGTCACTTCTCTAAAGAGATGGCAGGAGCTCTGTAGGAGCAGCCAGAGGAGGTGGAGCTGCTGTGCTGCTGGTGGAGGGAATACCGGGATGCTGGCACAAGCCACAGGCAGAAGATGCAGCACCTAGAAGCCCAAAAGGAAACGTGGGTGCTGTCCCACATTGCTGTACCCACCTTTTGGCATGGTTGGGTGTTGTGTGGCATTGCCAGGACTGAAGGAGGTGTCTGTGTCAGAGGAATGGTGCCAGTTCTCATAGCTTTATATCACAACTATATAAATTGAGGCCAAATGACCTTTGCCTCAGAGGTTCGTGGTCCTTTTAAAGTCTGATCCTTACTGGAACCGTGCTTAAGTCTTCTGATTTAACAAGCTTCAACCTTCTCCTGTCTTACCCGCTAGAACATGCTGCTTTCTAGAGCCACAGAGTGTCTCCAAAAGGCCTGGACTTCCAGCCCACCCTCCCAGCCTCAGTCTTTAAATGTCTTCTGGAAGCGAGTGGGGATTCACAAGTCTGCAATTGCTAAAAATCCTCTCTGCAGCATATCAAATGAATTCAGATCTCTCTCATCTGCACTGTATCCTCTCCATGAGTGGTTTTTCATACTATGAATATTTACCACCTTTCTATGGCTTGGTGCATGCTGTAAAAATGGATCTGGTGAGACGAGGGGATGTTGGTGCACCATCGCTAATAAACATCCTCATGATAAACAGGAGGATGCCTCCAGCGTGGCCTCCATCTCCCTCTGTTTCACTCCGTGGGTGAGATACTGGACAGTCCTTTTGGGTGCTTAGCTCCAGCTGGGCAACCTGAGTGAGCACAAGGAGGTGGGAAGTAGCAGGATACTGTTTGCATGGTAGGAGGAAAGGCAGATGGCCTGGTGGGGAGAGCTGAGAAAGGGGATGCAGGCAGCTTCTCATGCCTAAGGAAGGACGGTTGATGTGTTGTACATTGGGAATCCTACTCAGCTACTGTCTGGTTGTGTGCTTTCACAGCTTTCATATACAATTAACTCATGTTTAGGAAGGAGTTAGCGAACTTGAAGTGTGATGCTTTGGGAACGTTAGCAGATACCTTGATCTAGGCTAGGTTCACTCATGGCAGGAGGGACCCATCTTGCTGTGCTGTTTGTACTGTTTGTACTCCTAGGAGTGGTACAGGAACTAGCCAAAAGGATGCTTCCTGCCCTGGAGAGCTTGCAATCTAAATCTAAATGAAACCAACAAACAGATACAGATGTGGAGACACAAAGGAGCAACGAGATAACCCAGTGCAATAGCTAAGGTTGGAAGCCTGCTGCCTGCCATGTCCCTAAAGGCATTAAGCTAACCTGCTGGGAGGAGGATGCTACCTTTATTTTGCAGCTCATTCAACATCCCCTTTGCAGTGACCCAGCCATATTTTCCCCCTTCCTTGCTAGAACTAACCCTGCCCCATGAGCTGCCATGCCCTTGTATTGTTCTAGCATCCCAAGTCCCACAAGCCCATTGCTTCCCTTCCCCCAGCTTCCCCGATGATTATTTTTGTTTCCCATTCCCGTTGCCCTCAGTTAAATTATGGCCCGTTATTCCCATGACCTTGTGCTTCACTCTCCTTTTGTTCCATTGATTCCTGCTGGCAAGGGATGAGGCCGATGTGCAGCCAGATTCCACGCTGCCTCTTGCGTGGCCCCTTTGTGAGAGCAGCTCCGGGCCTGCTGAGACTCAGCAAGCTGGTGCAGCCTCTTACAAAGACACAAGCCCATCGTGGGGATGGAAGCCTCCAGGGTCCCCACAGACCTGTCACACTCGGCACAGGACCAGACAGAGCAGCAGGGCTGGAGCACCAGGCTTGTCTGAGCAGAGGAGCTCCTCTGGTGGTGGCCTGCGTGTGCCAAGGGAAAGGGAAGAGATGAATCAACAGGGATGCTGCCAAGACGTTTCAGAGCGGTCGGTGGGAATTGTCATCTCCAGGGTTTCAAGTCTGATGGGGGGAGTTAAGAGCAAGGGAGGATGTTTTTCTCCTCTTAAAATAATGTGAAAGAAGGTGGAAAAAGGACTTTCTTCTCATGAGATGTTGGCTGTCTGGGCCTGGGTGATCTCCCATGTAAGTTGGCTCAGTTCTCTGTTTATTTGGAGACTTCTGGGTCCAAGAAACTTTCATAGCAAAGCCAATGGTATGGATAAGGAGCGTGAGATAGGTCTTGATCTCCTCCTATTGTGCTGTAGCATAACACTGCAGAAAGTCTTGGCACAGTCCCTCAGCTGTAATTAGGATCCTCTCTGTGGTCCACCCATTTAACAGCATTTTGTGACCACCTCGTGTTTGTTCATTTCCCTTCTCCAGGTGAAGCTCAGTCACGAGGACATGAGCTCAGTTCTCTCTCTGCCATCGATGCAGTGTGTGTCCCTGGTGCCTCTGCTGCACATTCCCTTGTGAAGAGTGGAGATCAAGTCCCTTTGGGGAACCCAGGGATAACTTTTCTAATCTTCCCAGCTGATTTAGGCTTCCAAATGCTTTCTTCCAAGCTGATAATGAAGATGGGAGGCTGAGGATTAGCAGCAGTGCAGGAGTACAAAGCACTGTTACCTCCAGGTGATGTGTCCACCCATGGCCTCTGATTAGTGTGTCTCAAGCCCAAAGAGGGCTGTGATCAGACCAACTCACATTGCCCTGGCTTCTGCAGAAGCTCCTGTTATGGTGCCATACCTACGTCCTTTCTTTTTATGGTTGCAAAGCCGTTGGGTGATGCTTGTATATGGGGCCAGAAGTGCTGTCCTCCTCCAGCTGACCTTTCCTCTATTCATGTTTCTCATTAGAAGTGCAGCAGGTAAGTGCTGGACTTCTCTTCCTATGAGAAAAGGGGGGGAAATCCACTTGGATTTTTCAATCTTTGGGGAAAATGGTTGACTTTATTTCCAAAAAGCTCTCTGGATCACTTCCTGTACTAGACAGGGCTGGCAGGGGCCTTGATATAACACAGGATCTGGGGACCTGCGTAGGAGACAAGAGGTGGTTGTGTGGCACTGGTGGCAGTGATCAGTATGCTTGGGACTTCCTCTAGCACTCCTTACTTGCATTAGTGCCTGGCTTAGCTTCATAATGTTACAGTTCTACCGATAATGTGTTTCATTTTCAGTTTTATTTGGCTTCCTTTCAACTGAAATGCTTTGTGGAAAGCAGGAGAAAAGAGGCAAAAGCAGGGATTTGGGGAACAAACCAGAAGGAACAATCAAGCCACCCCCCCCCAGCCATCCCTCCCATTCTCTAAGGTGGAGCGTTGCCTTTTGGTGGTGCATGGGCTGAGCAAACAGCTATCTGCTGGCTTTGTGGTCGATGAGTGGCAATGTACTCTAAATGCACAACCTGTCTCTGTGAGGGTGGTAAGGCATCAGAAGCTCTGCTGCCAGCTCATTTGCAAAACATATTTGGTTTTGCTGCTGCTGCTGCAAAGTCAGGGGGAGATGGACTGTGGATGCTGCCAACCCAATGCCTTCAACCACCATCCTGGTTCTTTGTGTGAGGGCAAAGAATGGTTAGATGAACAGCATGTGGGTGTAAGGGGATGAATTTAGAATACAGGGTCCTGTAAAGGGCATCTGTTTACTGTGTGATGTGCCAAAGCTGTGCATATGGTTTATGTTGTAAAGAGGAAAGGATTGGTACTGTAATACAAATACATTGTCATTTAGGTTGTGATCTGTGAGTTTAGTAAGTAACTAATGAAAATATAACCTGCCTCTTCTCTGCTTTGCACTAAGGGGAGGTCTGACTCCTCACACTGCTGGGCTGGCATGCAGAAGGTTGTTATTCAGTCTCGTGCTCTCTGCTGCTGCAGTAAATTTGGGGTGGATTGTTAGATCTTTGTGCCTCCATCCCATCTACTGGTGATAATTATTCCCTTTTTCTTGCTTACTGTGTATCTCGGTGATTCAGTGCCCACACTGCTGGGGACAGAGGCAGCCTCTGACACATCCCAGGGCTTTGCCTTAAATAAAGGGAATTAAAAGGAGCAAAATGCTCATTCTGTGATGAGTGCCATGAAAACTGCCTGGGGGGGGATGACACCCAAATACAGACTCGGCGTGTTGGATCTGGTGCTTTGGTGCAATGTGGGCCTGAGATGCTGGAAGGAAAACAGTGCAGGTCATCCTGGAGATGAATGCACTAACATGGGATCTCTCTGGAGTTCAGATCTCAACTGCAAGACATCCAGAGCTCTCCTCGTGGCACAGTGTGGACGGATACAGGCTGTTCATGGGGCTGCAAGTGGCTGTTCTGGCGATGGGTGGGCACAGCTCTGATGGAGATGGTGCTGCTTCAGAGTTACTGTGTGATCTCAGTCTTCCCCTGCCCAAGTGCAGCCGGTTGGGAGCGAGGTGGGATTGCAGCCTGTCCTGCTGACGTGCCTGGGAATAGCAGGGCATGGTGCTAGTCGGAGCGAGTCTGCTGGCAGATGGGTACACGGGGGTGGGAGTGGAATAGCGAGAGAGAAGGAGTGATAGGAGGGTAATGAGGTGCCTTGGCAGAGTTGTGAAACCAAGGAATCTGCACTGCTCGTATTCTGATTGCTGTCACATGGAGCTGGTGCTGCTGTCACAGCTCCTCCATGGAGCCTCTCCTGCCTGGAGGATATCAAAACAAGCCCTGTTGGGGTTTGCTGCCTCTTGGCCGGGCTGGGAAGGGTGAGGAAAGCAATGGGACTTGTGTTGTTTCAAAGCCACAAATCCCGGATAAGAACGCTCCTGAGGAGGATATGTGTGATCCTGGCCTCCAGCACTGAGGGTTTGCAGCACCAGCCTGGCATTTCCAGGAATATCAACGTGAAGGATGAAGCGTTCCAAGGGGAGGGAGCTTGTGACTGACTGTGCTGTGTAGCCAGGTAGTTCCTAGCTTTGATGCTGGCTTGGCAAGCTCATAGGGACTGTGGCTTTGGAGAAGGTATTTAAAGGGTAAACTGAGGCGGGAGCTGACTCATTACCTGGGATCTGAAGTGCTGGGAAAACTGAAGTGCTGGCACTGCCTGACTCCATCCTTTCCTGTCTTCTTTCCTATTGCTGCTGTTCCGTTGTATTTGGTTATGGATGGTTTCAAGCTTCTGTGGTTGTCTTTGAGCACCAGTTCTGTTAACAGGGTCATGGCATCTTGTGCTCTTGTGAGGCATCTTGTGCTCTTTAGAACCTCAAAATCCCACTTGGAACTTTGCAGGCTTCCAGCATTGCTCTTTGGATGGAGGCAGTGTCTGGCAGGTTCTGCCCTCGGCACTGTGGCAGCCACAGAGCTGTGCCCTGGAGCTCCTTGCTCATCCAGTGCCAAGGCAGCAACCTGGGCTTGCTTGGCTCAAGCCAGAGTAACTGGAGTGATTCTGAGGATGAGGGAGAGCTGCTTGGCTTCAAATGTCCCCTGGCATAGCAATAATCCTGTTGTTATAACCAGGACCGAGGGGGTTTATAACCTTTCTTACCCATCACGCTTGGGGCAAGCAGCAGGAGCTTTGCCTGCATGTTGGCTCGCAGGCACATCAACGTGTGCTCCCTCAAACATGGTGCTTGTTTGTGAGATGGGGTTTTTTTTTCACCCTTCTTAAGATGCTGCATCTTTAACGAGCCCTTGATAGATGAGAATTTGATGCTTGCAGTGACAAACAGGCTCTTCCTTCCTGCCCATATGCAACATCATGCTTTCAGTTTCCCCAGCCTTATGGGAGGATATTGATTTTAAATCTGTTCGGGGACGCTGTAATTGTATATTAGATATTTTGTGTTGGGTTTGTAAGGCTGCAGTAATGCAAAAGGCTTGAGTGTTTCCGTACAATCTAGAGGGGGAAGATTGCTAAGGACCTTGAGGTTTTGAAGGAGGAGGAGGAGGAAAAGGGGGGGGAGAGATTGAGAGAGAGAGAGCGAGAGAGAGACAGATACATACTGTGGTAGGAAGATTCAGAGATCTGTTGTGCTTTTTTCCCTGTGTTGTTTTTTTCCTCCCCTTCCTCTCCCCCAGTTGCTTTGCATCAGGGCATGAAAGGAGTGGAAACACCAGGGGGACAAAAGGCACCAGAGCAAATGATGAAACTCAGTAAGGAAATCAACTGGATTCGGAATTTATAGCTTTCGAGCGTTGCATTGATCAGGGTGTGAATAGTCATTATGTGCTTTTGGGCTGCGTGAGTAGGAAAGCAGATCAAGGCTCTCAAGATGATGATTTTTCTTACTTTCTATTTCTCCCCCCCCCCGCTTATAATATCTGTGTGCGTGTGTCTGTGTGTGTGAGAGAAGCAAAATACCAAAGTCTGTCTGCTTGCTTCTGCAAAAGAGGAAAAGTACAACCTTATCTGATGCTCAGGTTTCTCATCTCTCTTCTAGATGAAATTTTAGGCAAGAGAAGAGTATGTTCTCCCAACAGCAGCAGTGAGTGTCCTTTAGAAAGCAAGAAAGCCAGAAGTGAGTCCCCAAAGGGTAAGTGCTGCTTTTCCATCCCCCATCCCCTTCCCCTTTCTTCTCCTTTCTTAAGAGTGGAACTTAATTGAAATTAAGGAGGGAGGGGAGGGAGGCTTGCAAAGAGGCTGTGGGGTGGGAGCTGTGAGTGTCTGGCACTGAGGGTGCATGAAGGAGGCTACCAGTGCTCTGTGCTTTCTTTCTCTCATCGGAGGGAGGCTTGCAGTGTGAGAAAGGGATTGCCTCTTCATTAGAATAATTGCTTTATGATTAAAAACAAGCACGTTGCAGCCTTTGAGGTGGATTTTTCGGGGTATTTCTACTTTTCAGGCAGAGTAGCTTGGTTACGTGTGTAATAGAAAAGAGACACACAAGCTTATCGTGCTGGCATCTGTTCCTTTAAAGGGGAAAAAAAGAAGCCTAGCAGGGAGAATAGGGCTGCCTTTCGTATGCATTTATGGCACTGTTCCTATAGAGATGGAATCTGCAGAAGGTTTCTCTTCTTTACAGCTTCTTTTATTATTATTATTATTGAATCTCCTGATTTGTCTGAAGGTTCTTTGCTAGAAACATGGGGGTTTAAACTTTCTTTACGCCTGGCAAAGTGCAGTGGGTAATGGAGCCTGCAGCTAATGAGTTTGGCTCAAGGTTGTGTAAATGAGGTTTTGCAGGCCCTTCACTTCAAGGCTTTGTTGTTAAGTTCAAGCTAATTAGCTGTCAGGAATACCCAGCTCCGTCACTCTGCTTGTCCTGTGCTCCTAGGCTGCTAAAACCCCCTTAAAAACAAAGCAGAGTAGAAGCTAGATCCTGTTCTGATGGGTTTGGAGTCCAGCAGCTGAGGCTCTGCAAGGTGGATGTTCCCAAATCCAGGGAATCAGTTTGTCCTGAAGCCTTCTCAAGCTACTTATATTATGCAATATATGTATTGCTTTTTGTATATGTAAGTATGGTATATATAAGTATTGCATAATGTGTATTGTTTCTTCTTGACTCCGTGTCCCCAGATTGGGATCCGAAAGGCTGCATCTCTGGAAGGGTGTTGAATTTTAGTGTCACTTAATACAACATTGCTAATATTGCCTAAGAACGTACTAAATCTCTTCTTTCATGTAACCCTGTCCTGCCTGGTGACTCTGTAATGCCAGTAGAAATGTGTTAGCTTTCTGCTGGGCTTTTCTGAAAGGTGCAAAGGGGATCCCTATAGACTGCTTACTCTTCAGCTGTTTTCCTTGATTTCTTTATCTGCCCTATTCTTGTTATCCCTGTTTCTAGTAGATATGCAGGTAACTTCCAGCAGGATGCTTCTGTAGATCCTGAAATGCTTTTGTTCTACAGGGGCATGAGGCTCCTGTAACCCACTTGAAACACCTGCTGTCATCTTTGCTGTTTCTGCTGAGTCTGTATCCTTGGTAATCCCAAGACATGCATGCTTAGGAAAGGAATCCAGGGAACAGCAACCTGTGTGGTCTGGCTGAGAATGGGCTAAACTGGAGTCAAGCCATCTGGAACCAAACTATTGCATTTGGATTCCCCCTCATAAAGTGGCTGAATTTGCACGAACTGAAGGGCTTGCCATGGGAGCAGCAGGGTCAGAGGATCTTACTCCATTTCTCCTGTGGCCTTCCCACTGTTTTTGCTCACTTGAGTGGGTTGAGCAGCCCTTGGCTTTGCACTGTGCACTGCTGCTTTAGCTCTGAATGACTCAGGGATTCCCCCAACTCATCAACAGAGGGGTTCTTTGGAAGCCCTGAGTAAAGAAACTTCTCTTTTCTACACCCACTTGTTTCTCTGAAAGCCTTCCCTGCCCTTTAAAAGGGTTTGAGACAGTGTAAATTCTGAGCTGGGCCTTTCTCTGCTCTCCCATGTTACCTGTTTATTATATTAGGTCATTGGGGAACCCCTGTTCTCTCCACTGTGGCAAGCATCTGAAGCCTAGGCTGTGCTGTTGCTGCAATACCATCAGAATCAGGGTAGAGACTATAGTGCTTTGGGGGCCTTTATCTGCCCAGTCCCTGCTATGAAAATGGGCTCAAAGGGAGGGCTATAGCCACTGATTCTGTGTCTTAAGCCCCAGACAGTGAGAGCACCTTGCTGCTGAGAGCTCCCAGACTTCCTATCCCCCCATCAGTCAGGCAGTGTTCCTTGGCATGGGTACCATGGAGGGCTGGGAGGAAATGGTCCCTGTTTCCCCAGTTCTACAGTAAGGAGCTTGCTGGAAATGGAAGGATCAGTTTATGACAACCTGGTTTCAAACAGGGTGGACCCTAGTGGCTAGTTATCTGGAATTTGGGAACTGCTGCTCTGGAGCAGTGCTGTAGAGTGTGAGATTGTGCTAGAGCCCCAGGCTTGGCTGAGACCCAGATGCTGCGAGTGCAGTTTGTGATTTAGGAATGGGAAGGGAAACAAGGACCCAGGCTCCTCTGATCCGAGCCAGGTCTGCAGCATCTCCTTGGGATGCACCCTTCCTTCTTCCCCAGCCTGGTGCTGTGCCTGGTGTGGGTCCTGCTCCTCCGCCATCACTCTCCTGGGATGATGCACATCTCAAGGTAGGGACTGCCCTCTCCCCACTGCAGCTGCATTGCCTCCAAACCAGCCCTTTGAAGAGAAGTGACCCCGCACTCGTGCTGCTGTGGCTGCGCCTGGCCAGGCAGGGAGAAGGGAGGCAGCCAAGTAAATCACTCCTCCTCTCCGACTGAGTGCAAAAACACCTGTAGGGCTGGAAGCCCTTCCAGCAGGGAAGCAGTAACCTTCCCTTCCCCCTCCCCAAAGCTCGCAGTGTGTGCACCAGAGATCAAAAGAGAGCCCTATCTCAGTGGAAACAGGGCTGCGCCAGCGCTGCTGTCAAACAGAGCGGAACGTTCTCGTGTCTAATATGGAAATGTGAGCATATCAGAGGCTCGGCTGAGGGCTGTGCTGGCAGGTCACAGAGGAAGCTTTCTCCCTGGGAGACAATTCCCCAAGTAGAACCCTCACTCCTGCGGCAACAGCGTGTCTGGAGATGTGCATCTCTGATACCTGGAGACGTGAGATAGAACGGAGCGACTGCAGAAAGGGAAAAAACAGGAGCTATTTACGGAGAATAGATAATTTGAGCTGTTTACAGACTTCCCCTCTGAGAGCCTGGGGATGGGAGGGTGGCAGGGGAGTGGTTTCAGCCATTAAAACTACAACATGAGAATCCATTAATTTTCCATAGAAACAATGTCGTCATAGAAGCAAGACAAATCCGATCAGTCATGCAAATGTGCTGATGTTAAATTCTCAGGCCTGGGTGGGGAATTTGGGTTGCCAAAAACACAACAATGAAAAGATCAGAATGAAATTAGCAGCCAGAGAGGCTGCGGCACTGAGTGGCACAGTGGGGCATAGGCTGTGACCAAAGGCACCCCCAGACTATAGTGGGGTTTGTGTCCTAAGGCAGGCATAGGTGTCCCACCAGAACAGACAGAAAAAAAATGCCATCTTTGCATAAGATCTCAGGAACTGGGCAAACGCCACAGTCCTGCTCTGCAAACCAGTAAGGACCTTCACAGACAACTGAGCTTACTCCAGGGAATGAAAGGCTCAGCACCCCCCAGGACTGCAACCCTCACAAGGTGTAAAATCACAGCATCAAGGAAAAGCAAGAGGTCATAGCAGAGGAAACAGCAGACAAGTGTGTCTCATAGCACAACACAGCAAAGCAGAAAGCAAGATAAGCTTAGAAGAGAAACCAAGGAGGAAGCAGGCTGGCACCAGCAGTGTCCCAGGGACATGGTGAACTGTGATGCAGTCTGAAACACGGTATTTCATCGTTTTTTTAATAAGGGGCAAAATATGAAAAAGCATTTCTGCCCTCCCAACTAAAAAGAACAACACAACAGCAAAACCAACAACCGAACACACAACTAAAGGAGACCAGCAGATTTTATATCCTTTCCTTCCTCTTCCCTCTAAAAATCAAACTCTACAAACATGCCCCAGTGAAGATAATACACACAGAAAGTTACAGCAGCACCCTGAACAGGAAGAGTGGAACCGCTCACCCTGACAGCAGAGCACAGCCCTTCCTTGCAACAAATCCAGCCACCATCCTGGACTGGCCTCACCACAAGCATTTAGGAGTTAAAAATACCCTTGCAAAATGAAGTGCTCCACCCCCTACAACACGCAAAACTTTACTAGGGTAACGCCTGTGGCAAGGATGCTTCTGGGTAAGGCTCAGGGCAGGCAAAAATGGTTCAAAGAAACTTTTGAACAAAACAAAACAAAAAGAAGAGGTCAAAGCACATCCCAAGAGATGTTTCACCCAGCTTTGTCCATATCAAATATCAATGTTTGTCACTACAAACAGCTGTCCAGTTCACCTTTTAAGTTTGGTTTTACACTTGAAGACTTTGATGCGACAGTAATTGGAATTGCCTCTGCACAGGATATACTTGTGCTTGCAGGGCAGCTGCTGGTGCCTGAAAGCCTAAGTTCAGCCTATTGGTGTCTGAGAAGGGGCTCTCACACCTGCACTGTGCACCTCATGGAAACTCGCCAGGGAAACCACTAACTTGCCCAGAAACAGGCATTTGCCAAGTAACTCACCTGGGTCACAGAAACCCAATCTCTAGTGCCATGTAACCCAAAGTGGTGGGTTTCCCAGAAGGGGACGATCCTGCAGGATACAGCAATGCTCCAGATGGAAAGTGTGCTGCTAGCTCAGCACAACACAGTCCACAGCACAGACTTCTGCAAGGACACCTAGTTCAGGGAGACAACTACTGTCCCCTAAACCACCCCATGCCCCTCTGGTCATTCCCTGCCTCTTTTAAACTCATACAGGAAAGTTTGAAAAAACAATTATTGCCTTTTCTCATCATTTGTATAGAGTAAACAGGGTCTTCTGCTTCCTCTTCTGCAGCTCGTAAGCCTTGTCAGCAGCCTGTTGAAATACCTCCCTGGATTTGCACCTTTAGAGATACATGGCAGAGGGTCCAGCCAGCCAGCCCACCCCAGCAGACACTCTGGTCTGTCTCATGATGATGAGCGTTACAAGACTGTGAGCAGCACACCCACATACAAACATTGCACTGAGCAGACATCCCTGTGTGGAATACAAATCACAGTTCTGCCCTAGTAGGAGAGATTCACATCCTGCCATGACCTTCCTTTAGTTGGTTCCTTCTGATGTCCCAAAACCTCTTCTGTTCCTCAGCCCTATCAGCAATGCTCCCAGCACTTTGCTTTCACTGCTTCGTCACCCTTTTCTGAATCCCACTGCCATAGATTTTTCTGCTCTTGTCTTTCAGTGCTGCTGTCCTACATCAGCTATACTCAGCCGCTCAAATATCTACAGCACCCATCACTGCAGTCTCAGTAACTCCCACCCGGGTCTATCCCACTGCAGTTGGCACATGTAAAGTCAATGCTCTCAATATTCAAGGCCATTTTTTATTGTTCCAGCCATACACACCACTGTGAGCATCTGAGACTGCAGCAACTCAATCATCACAGTCAACAAAGCTCCACAAGGATTTAAGTTCAGAGGCAATCACAGCTCCAGTTACAAAGGCATCAGCTTCAGGTGCAATTTCTCCCTATGTAGAATTGGTCTCAAGATTCACACCCAAAAGCCACAGCAGTCACTATGTTCTGCTTTCTTCAACACAATCTCATTACTCTCTATTTACTAAGATTGCTCAGAAAGGTGTAGCAATGTGCTCTGATCAGACTGTAGAGCTCTAAACCAGTGTTGATACACTATCATACAAGTGAAAAACAGTAGCAGGAGAGCTATGGACCTACAGTCTTCTGTTTATACTAACGGTCCTGCAGCAGCAGTGAGCAATCAGGAAAGCAATGAAGGGTTAAGTGTCATTACAGCCGTTCATCTTATTTATATAGTAGGTGCCAATGAGAAGTTGGTCTTTATCAATGCACATCCTTCAACATTCTGGTTGTCTGTTTCGCTTCAAGCACTTAAATACATCTGGGTGAGGACATGCTCCCCACTTCGTAAGCAAGCCAGATGCACCATTCACTTGCTCAAACATCAATGACAAAAGCCTGCTCAAGAATATGCATCTGTTTCACGTATGGCTCATACAGCTAATTTAAACAGTTTCCATATGTTGCCAAAAAAGCTGTGACCAAATGCCACTTGCAAATAAATGGAGAGATTGTCTGGCTTACACAGAGAAGTTTCATCACGCAGCTCAGAGCAACAGCTCCTTTGTTCCCAGGTCTGCCTGTGCTTCCCCAGTCCCTTCTGCAGTCAGATGAGGATGACCAGTCCAAACACTGCCTCCTCCCAGGACTGTACCACCACAGCAACATGCTTTATGGACCACAATGAGCAGTCCTTGGAAAAGACTGTAATGAACAGCCCAATATGTGAAGAAGATCATAGAATCATAGAGTAGTTTGGGTTGGAAGGGACCTTTAAAGGTCATCTAGTCCAACCCCTGCAGTAAGCAGGGACATCTTCAATTAGACCTGGTTGCTCAGAGCCCTTTCGAGCCTGACCTGAAATGTTTTTAGGGATAGGGCATCTACCACCTCTCTGGGCAACCTGTTTCAGTGTTTCGCTACCATCTGTCAGGTCATCCAGTGCAACTGGCTGGTTGCAGAAGTTACTTATTCATAGGACAGGCATGCTTTTTGCTCAGCCCTCATGCAGACATTGCCATCAGGCACCAGGCTGGAGCTGTTAGAACAACTGAAAGCACAAATGAAGCTCTAGGGAACCACGTAACCTATAATTTCATGTTGCCACGTTTTCTGAGCCATCTGAAATTAGCAGCTTGTTTTTAATGCACCCATTGTGGCTTCCTGCTCAGTTCCAGCCTGGCAACAGGGCATTTGCCATATTACAGATAGACCACACGCAAACTAAAGGTAGCTGGGTAGATGGGTAGATGGGTAGATGGGAAGACTGAGTAGATAGACAGGTAAGGCCTCCACTCAGGGGTATTGCTCTCCAGAAGACAGGTCTGGTCAGA
This sequence comes from Loriculus beryllinus, assembly GCA_039877255.1. NCBI lineage: Eukaryota > Metazoa > Chordata > Aves > Psittaciformes > Psittacidae > Loriculus > Loriculus beryllinus. Next base: position 22,493 of record JBCJKH010052839.1, on the reverse strand, counting down.
GAAGCAGACAATAAGTATCTCTATTTGGAAATGCAGGGGAGGCTATTAGGAGGAAAGAGGAAAGTACGTGGATGCCACTATTTTCCTTGTCAATAACGGAATGTTGTACTTGCACCCCAAGAAAGCACAGTGCAGGATCTGTGCCTATTGGAACAGGACTCACACAGCAAAACCCACCTCATCTCTTTAGACAAAGCTTGCTGAAATCAGGCACCAAAGAGATGTCCCTAAGAACCACCAAAAGATCTGTTTCTCAGCCTGTCTTGAAGAAGTGAAGCAATTTTTGTCACAGAATCCAAGGCAGAGCTGGACGTTCCAGCTCCACATCCCAATACTCCTCCATTAGATAGACTACCCCTCTCTTGAGGCTGGAAGGTTTCAAGTCCTTGCCACTTCACAAGGCAGTCATGCTACAGAAAGGGCAGTCGGATCAAGTGGAAGATGAGTGCATTAAGCTCCATGCTCACTTGCACACTGGGATGTTTCTCATTGCCCAAGGCAAGGGGATTCACTTTCACCAAAACTATCCCACTCCTACACCTAGTGGCCATCCATAAGCATCCCTTCACTCTTTGGGCAAGCTGTTGGGGACCACAGACACAGTTAACTGAAAGTCCCCTCAAATCTGACATAGGGTGAAGCACGTGAAAAATTACTCATGCAATTGATTCACATGGTTTCCATCATTCATAAATTCTGACACATAAAGCGGAGGCATCGGATTTACACATAACCGATCCAGACAGCTGCAGATTTCCGTAGGCACTAAGCACCTGCAGGCAGAAGCCACTCTTCATGTGGCTCCCATTAAAGAGTTTGAATGAAAATGCTGTGTGATTCAGCACGGTAACAGCAGCCACCTCTGCTTCCTCCACTGTTAGTGCAAGGTCCTCTCCAGTTCAGCCTCTTCATGTGGCTGTATAATTCCCAAATTATACAGGTTATTTCATGCCCTGAACTCTGCAGGAAGTCCAAAGCACATGGCAGTATGAAGCTACAGTCATGGAAGGCTGCCCTTAGAAAGTGCTAGGAACATATCAAGGCTCTCCATCACAGTCTGTCTTCTTAGCTTTTGGGGATATCACTGCAGAACACACAAGTCTTCTCAAGAACAGAAATCAGTGCAATAGAGATTGCTTATAGAAAGAAAATCCATGCACTGCCATCTCCAAAGGCAAGGTGATGGAATTCATACAAAATATAATATTAGTAGACCCAGCTCCGGGCTGGAATCAAAGGCTCTGAAGTCAGGAGGATCTCAGGTGGAAGCTGTTTACCATTTAAAGGCCCTTCATGGCATCTGGCATTGTATCACATTTCAGCAGGTGCAAAGAGCCAGCAAAACACTACAGGGTTAATTTGAAGGAGGCATCATTAATCCTTCACCTCCTAGGGAAGACCAATCTAACTGAGCTCTGTCCTGTCATGCAGCAAGACTGGCTTAAAGCATCCAGCAGAAGCTGACATTCGACAAGGCTTCTGCTTCATGAATATGCAAATATAGTCTACCTTCCACACTTCCATAGACTGCTAACTCATTCTTAGTGCTTTATAGCCACATTTGATCACTAATACATAAAATCTCCTACAACTTCACGGAAACTGGAGGGTCTCAGCTATGACTGTCCGGACAAGTCAGCATGATGAGACAAGCACATGCACAACAGAAACACCATCTCACTGTGCACTCACACAGCTTGCATAATTGTTGGTTTACACTCCCTGAGGCAGCTGGTTTTCTCTGTTTTCTCCCCTTCCTTCTTCCTAGTCACTTATTCCTATGGTTTCTCCTGTGCTACCACAAGCATTCACAGGACTGAGAAGCAACACAGTAGAAACTAAATTGGTCCTACCAAGTCAGTAAAAACCAGTCTGTTCTCAACTAGATCACTTTCTCTTTGCACTCAGCTCCCACAGTTCACTGATACTGGGAGAAGGAATACAGGAGAGAAGACTAACTTCCTCAGCAGCAGCCAGACTTAAGTGGTCACGGCTGCAGCATCAGTGGACATGGATAGCTTAGAGAGCAGCTGCTCAGCCCTGCTTATGCAGTGGATGGTCTTCAAGTATGCCCATCCCTCCCTTTCCAGCTTTGCCCTGAAAACACAGCATTACCCAGAGTTACTCATACCAGACTTTCACAAACATTCGCACAAGGTTATATTAAATATATAACCATATAAATATATACCGTAACTACTTCAGCTGGCCATCATTCTCTGAAACACCCCAGATGCACCGTGTGCATTAACCTAGTTCTGTGTCAGAGCTCCACCCCCTCCTCTACAATAGCAAGTACTTGCAACTTTTGCAAGTGATCTGTATGCTCCCATGTCAAACACACAGAAAAGCACAAAGGTAGCAAGGAGTCTTGGAAAGACTAGTGCCACAGCTCACTGAAGACCACATAGGAACAGTGATGCAGAACACTGGCACACACTCTGCCACCGTGCCACACAGACATCTAAGAAGACAGAGGCTTTTTTCATCCTTACTCATTGTGCACTTCTCTGGCTCTGCAACAGAAAAGGAAGGATCTTGGTCATCACCAGTCCCTTTCACCCCACTCCTGGATCTACCCAAGGAGTAGCATCATGCAATTGTGTTAGTGACCATCACAACACATAAGCAGGGCTCTATTGAAGTGCAAACTTCAATTTTGACATTTCCTAGCCTTAAAGAAATGTCTTTACTTGGGGAATGAAGACAACTTATTCCCCTGACAAGTCGTTTGTACCCTCTGGATAGCAAACAGTCTTGTGTCACGACCATGCCTGTCTTTGAAGTGAGAGGTTGTGGTATGACAAAAGAAGGGAGCAAAGGGAAGAGTGAAGGGAGACACTTCAAGGCAGTTGCCAGGATTTAACAGTGCCAGTAAGGTCTCCCTGTTAGCCTTGCTGTGAGGCAGCAAAGCCCACTTCTGGCTAAGGCTCTAAAAACACTCCACAGCCCCAGGCAGACCAACGTCACGAAAAAGTCCAGCACAAAGCTCTGCAAACTAGAAACTAGTTCCAGTTTCCCAAAGCCTTATGCCAGGTCTTGCCATAAGCACCCCTGAACATCAGGAGGAGGCAGGGTCACCAGCACCTCCGGAAAAAAAGGAAGGTACCAAAAATGGGAATTGGCTCATTTATTGCAGAAGGACACTTGTGCAGGGTCAGTGCTCCAGCATTTGCTCCAGGAGCTGCTGGTTTTCAACACCTCCTGCTCCTCCAGAAGCAGCTGGAGACAGGGGATTAGCTCAGCAGGGGAGCCTGAGAGAGCTGTAGCAAACCCCTTTCCTTCCCACCATTAGCAGAAAGGATGAGCAGGGAGATCTGTCCCTGGCTCGCTCTCTTAGGGCCAGTCCTGGATCAGCGGAAAGCAAAATGCAGGCACATTCCAGAAGGGTTACCCCCGTCAAAAATTTCCAGCTATTGTAGCAACCCAGCAGCAGCAGATCTGCTTCCCCTCCTGTTAGTAATCCCTCTGCAGCCACATCAACACCCACCAAATGACAGTGCTTCCCTGCACGGTACACACCTTGTACAAGATTAAAACTACTATAAAGCAGCATTGCCCAGTATGCAGATCTTAGAGCTGTACTCCTCTGATCCCCCTCCAGATTTTGCAGACATGCAGTATAGTGGGGAGCAAATCTTCATCCACTCTCCATGCAACTGCAAGAGAGGACAGAAATCCCCCACCATCAAACACTGAAGAGCTGAGAGCAGGCAAATCCACTGCTGGAAAGGGTTATTACCAAGATCTAGGAGTCTGAAGAGCTTTAGAAATGTAATATATGTGAAAACATACCCAACATACCATTCTTCAAACAAAGCAACCAACACGTGACAATTGGTTCTCCATAATCAACTATACAAGTAGCTTATGTCCATGTCTCATTCATTTATTTGGGCCTTACTGCCCCGCATCAGCCTTCTTTATACACATTCAAATACCCCACACTCAACAGTCATGCAGTGTACACTGCACTCCGGAGTTATGTCGGTATGGTGGAGACTGTTGAACTACAATGCTGACAAATGGATCACATAAACATGTCAACCAAATTTTTATGTTACTCAGCCAGGAGGAAATTGAGAGCAGCAAGAGCCTTAAATTTCTTCTGTCCCTAGTAGGAACTGATGCAACAAAAAGAGATACCATCAGCACGACAAAGAAGCAGCTTGCATCCAGCACAGAGATTTATACTTTGTTTGTATTTAATGTTGGTTAGGTAGGATGAGTATAGTTCAGCATCCTTTCACGTTAAAGGTGTCCCTAGTGCAGGACATTGCACAGCTGTCACACAGGAACTGGATATTGTCAGATGGGAAACCAGTATTGCCATGGCAGGTAATGGCTTCACATGCTAAGGCTGGTTTTCTCTCCTCAACAGTTCTGACTCCACAGGAAAGGTTACAAGATCAGTGAGAGAAGGTGGCATGATGGGTTAGAGAGCAAGAGAAGGACAGGCGATGGGTGATCAATGGCATGCACCTCCTGTCTCTACTGCAAGTAAATGAATGGGCACATTCAAAGTTATTCCTCAAACCTGAGTGATCCACCTGCAAAAGACGCTCCAGAGAGCCACTAAACAGTTTCTACAAGGTGTGGATCATGGCTGCTATTGTCCTCAACATTTCCTCTCCCCTTTCCCATCCAGTATGATGTCAGAGTTCTTAAAGAAAGGATTTTCTCACAATAGCAAAGCATGAGTATTTTAATAAAAACCAGCTGTGTTCCACGTGGGAAGCTTTGAACTAAAAGGAAACAAGAATGGAAACTGGTAGGTAACACTTAACTAAACCTCTGCAACACCTGATGCACCAACTCACAAGTGGATAAAAGTAAAGTGACTGGCACTTCTTATCCCAGAGGGCTAAGGCTAAAAGCTTATTCAGGTCCAAAAAGAAAGCAGACAAAAGACAAAGCTATCCAAGATTGTTAAAGACCATTAGCCATCTATGGCTGAGGGATTGTGAAGCCTGCCACAGTCAGGAAGGCTTTTTTGGACTTTTGGCTCTGTTTTACCCTGCTTTTCTACACCTCCCTTGGCATTTGCCCAGTGGAAACAGGCTACTGAGTTTGTTTTGAGGCAGACCAGCCATTCTTAAGTACTAACAGAACATTTCTAAGGGATCATTTTAGCTTTAGCAAAGCTCCAAATACAAATGAATGGATTTATAAAAGCCTTTTAGAAAGTATTTTCCAAGTGCTCAGCCATCTTTTTAGGGTCTCAACTAACTTTAAAATTCTGTTTTGAGAGCTGCTTTTGGTAGAAAAGAATAATTTTTCTGGAAGGCTTTTACTAAACTGGCAGGATGTAATCATCTCTTTGGGATGTTCCTAGAGAGAAGTCACAATAAAACATGCAGTATTGTTGAACAAGGTATCTAAGCAGGAAAGGAATGATGTGGTTACCAGCTGGGAAACTACTGAACACGCAGAGCCACAGACCAGGCTTCATGGCTGGAAATGTCCATTCCCTCCACTTGCAGTTTTACTCTGAGCCAGCTCAGAAAGTGACAGTGAGAGGCTGGATCCTTGCTGCCCAACCCCTAAGCACTACAAACAGTTTCAGAAATGAAGGGGGTGTTCCAAAGAGCTTGTTTTGCAGGGACCAACTTCCAGGCAGCAAGAGGGAGAGAGAGAAAATGCAAGGCTGAAATCACCTCCAGACGCATTCAGCTCATTCAAAGCTTCCAGCAGCAGGATTTACCCAGAGCTTAAAGCAGTTCTCTGTGACTCTTTGTCACAGGAGTGTAGGTACAAACAAACAGGAGCCAGGACAAAGGGAGTCAACACACATTATATTAGTAAAAAGTTAATCGGCTTAAAGTGTGCAACTAAATAAGCAAAGCTTACATTAAAGTGACCCGCCAAGAAAAGATGCCATGGAAATAAAGTTATAGGAAATACAATATAGTCTCTATGTTCTTTTGTAATCCAGCATGATAAATATTCATGATTCTGGGTTAATGGGGTACCCAGCTCTCAGGCACCACAATGGTTTTTTGTTTATTCTCAAGACCATGAACTTTGGAACCATGAACCTGAATTTCAGGACTCTGCATTCATGCATGTTAGCAAAATTCAAGGCAAGGCAGGAGGATGGAGACAACACCAGGACCTTGGCTTGCAACAGTGTGACAGAGGTTGTTGGTAGGTTTTTGATAATGAGTAACAAGAGCCCCAGCATGCACAGCACTGCTGGTGTATCATCATCTTCTGCCTCCCCACCTGCAGCAGAAGAGGCATCATCTGCAACACAAACCTATCCCCCACCTCCGGTCCCTCCAGGACATGACTCATTCCAGAGTTTCTCCGGAGGAGGACAACAGCATCCTCAGGCTGGCCCTCGAGGAAGCAGCAGCTGCGTGCATCTCACAGCAGCACCATGGAGCAGAGGAGAGGTCTACCCTTTACTTGTAAGGAAGACCTGCACACAACTAAACAGAATGCCTTGAGCCTTCATAGTGACTGAAAGGGCACTTTGTCATTCTGAAAATAGTCCTGCAGGGAGCAGTCACCAAGCTGCATTCACACTAGACAGCAAACATCCTTATTTTAAAGAGTCCCAGGCCTCTTGAGGCAGCCTCACATCCAGCTGCTCCTTTGACCGTGTGTTCTGCACGTGTGTTCTGTGTGGTCTGCAAACAGAGCTGGTATCCCTTCATTGACCCCTCAGGGTTTAATTACCCATCTTAGGGAAAGTGCATCTTAATATCTGCAAATTAGTAGGATCTTTTGTTCACATATCTTTCCTTAGGACAACCTAGATGACAAACATTGCCACAGCGAGCTTACTTCTCTTTTTGGGCAGAGCTTCTCCCTCAGATCAGCTGAACCTGGGCATCAACAGGACAGGCAGTGCAAAGGCCAGCCATTTCTTCAGAATGCACCTTCCTCTAACAATACAAAAGTCTAAAAGAAACAACAATGCCCACTTAGGTTTTAAGTCTTTGATCCTTCAATTGCAATACTTCTACACAGGACTACCATAGAATATTCATACATAAAGAAGAGGAATTCGCAAGAGTCATGAAAGTTGAGAGGGTAATACAGTCAAAGTGTGCCTTTGGAAGGAAAACTATTCCTCCAACTAGTGAAATATCTGCCTAGAATCACAGAAAGGCTCTGTCTAAAAAGCAAATACACAAGTAAACAGCAACAGCCTTCTCAAAACTGAGGTATCCTGCTCACAGAGTATGTATTTAGCATTTACCTTCATAATATTTGATCTTTGCAAACACTGCATTAGCATAAAAATGACTGTCTATAGGGAGGAATACACAAATGTGCACAGGAGGAAGGAAACTTGTGGGGAAAAAAATGTGGCCCCCATTCCCTGTGTGGCATTTTTCACAGGATGTCATATTCCTCCTAAAACAGTGGACATCCACATGCTCTCCCACCCAGTCCTAAGGGCATGCCTGTTCCTCCCCACCAATTGCCACAGTATACCTTTGTAATGACAAGCCACTGTTACAGCACAAACCTGGTAGCTCCTTCCATTTCACACCAAGCAGAGGTGCAGCTACGAGATACACAGGCACTGCAAAAGCAGCAGGACCCAGCCACCAACACAGCTTGGGAGGACAAAAAGAGCAGGCACACTTGACAGTTTGAGGGTCTCCATTTCACGCATGCTTGCAAACCCCATGGCAAATGCGTCACACCTCTGCCAGGAGATGAGGGATTGTACAATAGGCAAAGAGGGCAAAAGGACAGAAAATGCTCTTCTCAACATTGAGAAAAAAAGAGAGCAGCCAGGAGGTTTTACTCCTCATGTCAACATCCCACTCCTAACCAGCAGTTTACATTGACAACAAAGCTTTCCAAGAAAAGGCAGACTTGGGCACTTGAGCAACGGCCTTGGGAGATCCCAGCTCTCTGCCCAGGAAATAACAAAAAAAAAAAACCCTCCAGCATATCACATATCACCTTCCTACTGAAGCATGACAAAGAAGAGAATATATGGCAGAAGAGGCCAAAGAGGGGAAAAGCAGAAATCAATAGGATCTAACAGAGCGTGACAGAAAATCACTTCCCCCATAAAAAGAGGTTACTTGCCAGGTTAATGAATCTTTTCTGTTCTGTACTTAGACACCCAGGAAATGGAAGGGGTCACAGGAGCCGTGTGGGTGGGAATGCAATCCCTAGAACATGCTTTCAAGAACAATTAAAGATTAGAGATCAAATCCAGGCAGCGGTCAACTGCACAACACATCAGCAGCTAGATACACTGGCCAGCTGCAGCTCAGAGCGTCACTGGGCAACATACACTTCCAACGTCAACAGCACAGCAAATAATAGGCTTCTCTTCCAGGGCAAGAACAGTCCAACAGGCCACCCCAACCCCAAAGGGTCAGCCCCAAGAATTAGAGCATCTCTGCTTTCCCAGATCAACAAAGCCAGCATGGACAAAACAAAATGGTCTGTGGGTCTCTGAGACACTGCCATAAATCACAAAAACTAGACTGTACCAGGAGTCACACTGTGCAACTGAGAAAGACCTTGGTCCAGTGGACAAACTTCTCAAAATTCACTTTTAGGTAAAGAGCTGTGCATTACTCTTGTCAAGAACACACAGGAAGCAGACAATGCAACAGAGAAGTGTCTGGACAATGACAGAGCACAAGATCTGGTGGCCACAGAAGCTTGAACTAGACCTCTGTAGTATCAAACACATCCAAAGGCAGGTGCATATAACTTTGAACTGCAGTTTCTTTGGACTGAAGCCCTGCTGGCAGACTCCATAAAAGAAGCACAGACCCTTGCTGTTTCATCACTCCGCTGCCCACATCTAGCTTGAGCTACTGACAGTAGGCTACCCAGAAAAGCTTTACTTTAGCCCAAGATACTCAGTAGAGGAAATGCAGGTGCATGATTTCCATCCTTTTCAAGGCTACCAAACTTGTAGGTCACTATATTAGGTCCCCCCACTGCCTGCCATAATCATTTACCAACTGCTGCTCTCTAATCTGAGGCCTCTTGACTCCAGTACAGCTCAAACACCTCTACCATGCAGCTGCCTAAGCTTCTCCTGCAGCATTTGCCTTGTTTGCTACCCGCTACCCATCTTCTGCAACAGACACAGATAACACAGACAAAAGCCCTTTTGTTACCAATATTTGATGCAGAGTCAAAACAGACTTATCGTACAGGATACCTGTTCAAAACAGAGTTCCATGTCATATCATTCAAGTCTACCTTCATGGCCAAGGAGCTATATCACAAGCTCCAAAGCAGACCTACTGCTGGAATTTCTGCAAAAAGGAAGTTTGCAAATTTGTAAAATCAAATGCACTGGGTTTGCAAATTCTGTGCATTTAAGTAATTTTATATCTGGAGAATATTCAAGCAAAACCGGTGCCTTACTGAACCAATACCTTCTGCCAACATACACATCAGCACAGACAGAGCTCTGTCTCCACAACAGATATGTGCCCTGGCCTTTCTGACAGGTACAGCCACTGCTAACAGAAGGCAGGGTACACTTTGTAAATTAATTTCTGTCCCCCAGACTTTGCTTTCTGAAATGAATGAACAACCCCCAGCAGGTCTCACCTGAAACTCAGCACCCAAAACACCAAAGAAACCAGCTAATTTTGCCAAAAGTCTGAGCAAAATGAAAGCGTTGCTGATTAGAGATTTTCAGGCAATGCTACTGAAGTTCAAAGTTGCGCTGATGAGGCGTGGGAGACTGGCAACACCCACAGTTGTTACATGAGAAGTGGAGAAAGGTAATTCTCAGCACTCTCCAGGACTGTATCAACAAGCTTCTAATGAGGAGACAAAGGGACACAACCATACTTCAACATTATCTCTCAACAGGAGGAGATAAAATGCTCGGCAGACTTGAACTTCTGTCTCGTAACACAGTGGCAGCATTTGCTCTGCAAACAGCTCTGATGTTTGTGGATGGGGAGGTTAAACAGATGCTTTTTGCTGGGGTGCTGACATTTGCAGGAATACAAAATTACATGAGAGGATGTGAATTTCTGTTCGGGTCTAAAGCGGAGCTGATTCATGGACTGGCAGCAGCTGCAGGTCTCTGACAATTTGTATCAGTCAAACCAGAAGGTGATTTACTGGTGGCTGGGGTTTCGCGTGGGCTTCCTTCTCAACACGCAGTTTAAGGCTGTTCTCCATTCCAAGCTGGGCTGACACAAACTGGCCAAGAAAGAGCAATCAATCATTGAGAGTTCTTTAATCAACGGCTTTCTTGCACATTCAAGCAGTTTCTATTGACAGGGAACCTTCCTGTTCACAGGAAGTGCTAGAGTGGTTCTGAACATCAAAGTACAGGCGCCCTTGGAGATCGGCATTTCTGGGAACTCAGCTGAAACAAAGGAAGGGAAAGAAAAAAAAAAAAAACCAAAAACCAAACCAGAAAACCTAGTAGCTGTATCGAAACAACAGTCCATCCCTTCAATCATCCATCCCTTCTGATCAACAAAAGCATGTTTCAGCACTAGCTGAAAGTAGTGCTGATGCAGGTTCACACCTGCAATACTCGTGATCCAGGACAACCAGGTCGTTCAGTGTCAGAGATGCCTCCTTTCTTCCAGGGCTGCAAATCTCCAAAAAGGATACAGACCTCCCTGTCAGGTCAGTGTTCTTCTCAGTCCCAGCACCATCTTCTTGGCACAGACAGCTCTGGACTCTGACTCACAGAACCCAGCCTCACCGTTCCCCTTTGGTTTGTGGAAGAAAAAGTGAGATGGGCACAGCAGCCCACCTATTACAACCCATTGAACAGCACTGGTTCATCAAGTGCAACACAGCAGGTAAATGCATACCATAGCACAGGACTGCTGTTAGCTGAGTAAGGATGGAAGATCCTACTGATCACTAGGAAAGCTGCGTGAGTTACTGCTAGCGTGAGAGAGGAGATGGGATACCCCACAGCCTAGGGGAGAAAGCATTGCAGAACACCCAAGGCAGAAAGCAGAGGAGGATTTGAGGAATCCCTTAGGCAGGGACTGGAGAGAGCTTCAGGAAAAGGGAGATGGGGGAACATCTGAAATGAGTCTGCAGGAAACACAGGGAGACTCAGGCAGAGAGCACAAGAGTCTCTGCAGCAAAGCCAGTGTGAAAGAAAAGAAAATGGATATATTAGAGAACGGAGGCTAAAAAATCCAGTGTGTCAGGCACATGGCACCTGCATTTCCCAAGTACAAATGCGTGAGCCTGAACATGCTGCAGCGAGTAACTGTAGTCAACAGCTCCTCCCCAGCCCGGGGCAGCAGCCCCTCACCTGGGAAGCATCCACGAGCACAGTTTGAGCACTGAAAAAGAGCTGGCTTACCAATAAAATGCAGCTAGTTCTTTGCATTAGCCATCCAGCAAGGCATAGGCACACTACACAGGAGGTTAGGACAGGAAGAGAATAAAAACTCCAAGCACAACTGCAAAAGTAGAAAATAATTACACAAGTGGAAAGCGCCTCAAACCAAAATCCTAAGTTTTGTGGACTTTTGAAGCTTAGAAGGCCTGCAGCATGGTTTCTAAATGCCTTTGTCCATGGCTCTGTGATTTGCTTTTCTTATGCTACAAAACACCTGAGGAAGGAGCAGTCTCCACTGATCAAACCTGAGCACGCTGTGGACAATGGAATGCACCTGTGAACTGCACCCACACTACACGGTTCAACAAAAGCCCTACAAAATCTTTGCAGAGAACTATTCCAAACACCTCTTCCTCCCCCCATCACCTTTCTTTAAGGAAAAAAGAAGATCCCCCTGTCCTAAAATTGCCCATCCCTTGTCCTGTTCATTACTAAATCCCAAGGTGTAGGTGTAACACTGAGCATTACATCTCATGCAGGACAAGTGGATCCAGCACACCACAAGAAGTGTCACAGATTATACATGTTTTTGTCAGATCCCGAGTAGACAGCTGAACACTGGAAGGACTTCAGCTCTGGATCTCAAGGGCTGCTTTTCCCAGTTGTTTCCAAATTCACCAGGCCAATGGTTTCTCTACCTGGCAATCTCAGCTGCAAAAAAATGATTAGTGGCTACTTTCCCTTTAAGCCACAGCCATTAACTTGTGCTTGACTAGGATTACAATAAAAGCCACCTTAAACCTTCCCTTTGAGGAGGGAGTTTCTGCTGCAGCTCTACCTCACTGCAAAACACAGCTTCCCAACAGCAAAGGGCTGCCGCACCGAATGCATATAAAGACAGTGTCTCCAGTAGTCCTCACCCACCTGTTTTCCACTCTGTAACTGCTGTCACCTCCCTAAAGCAGGTAAATTAAAGACTGAACAGCCTGTTCTCTCATTCTTTCCCAGACCACCCAAAAAGGCTCAACTTCCTCCTTGAACATTTAACCCTTCTCACAGCCTAGAGGGAAAAAACGTTATGGAATGATTGCTGGTGAGAATTTTCTCCTTCCTCTGCAAATGCTTGCATCAGCATCAAGGAATCCACAGACTGGGTTATGTCCCAGACTATTCCCTCAAAGCACACGTGTAAGTATTGGTGGCAAAGAAAGGAGGAAGGAAACTTTCTTTTCTGGAAGCCCACACAGCTTCTGGTGTCGGGAGACTGGGGTTTGGCTCCCAGGACTGCTACACCATACTGACTGCCCTTGGGTAAGCTGGTAGCTCCCACCACCATCCTCCACAACCCAAAGCCCCATGGCAGAGGCACTGATACCTTCACCACAGCTGCACTGCACCTCCCTTAGGCTTTCCACACCAGGTCAGAAGCTCCGAAGTTTTATGGAAAGTCTGTAAGATGTGAATGAGATTCTTCCACAGGATTGTGGAATTCCCAAGCAAAGGGCAGGTTTGCATACACTCTGCTAATGCTCCAGTCATTGCCAAACCAAGCAGGACAACTTGTGTAACTGCAGGAAGACCCTCATCAAGAGCTGAGTGTGCTGGATCCACAGCGCAGCCTGTAAAGGGCTTTCAATTTGCCTTGCTGCCATGATCGATCTGTGCTTCCCACACAGAAAACAGCATTTGCATCCCAGTGCAGACTCGAGCAATGCTCAAGTGACCTGGACTTTACTGATCCTCCCTCCCCTTTCTCATTTGTTTATCCACTCAAGGCTTTCAGTTCCTAGCAGTAAGCTCCTCAGCTGCCCACAGGAACGTCTGCACGCGACTTCAGAGGTTTGCGCCACAGCCCAAATGAAATCTAATAACTTTTCTGGTGACAAAGCAACATGGATTACTGCTCTGTTCCCTAACGGTGTCCTCTCACACCTCCTGCCTTGGTTCTGCCCCTCCGGAGCTCACATTCCAACCACTCCACAGAATCCATCGGAACTAACTTACTTCCCAGGTGCTACCTGCCAAAGCCCTGCGAGCAACAGCCCAGAGCACAAACCATGTCTCTGATTGAAGTCTCATGTAAAGAAGCTGAATGTGTTTACCAGGCTGTTTTGTACCCACATGCAATTCTTCCCCTGCCTGGCTCTCCTCAGCAACACCAACCCTCCTGAACGGTACTTGAGGCACACACAGGCAGCAGGAGCCCTAGACCCTTCTGGCCTCTGCCTCAGGAGTGCATGGCTAGGCAGGCAGATCCACCTGTCTTCTAATGCACACATCTGCACAGAGAAACACCACATTGCCTGTTTGGCCTGAGAGTCAAGACTTGCAGGTTGGCCTGTGTCCAGACTCAGTCAGCCCTTAGACAGGACAAGTGACATAAGACTAAAGCCAGAGCAGACGGAAACAGGAGACTTCAACACTGGACTTCGTCAACGGACCCCATCCTGGAAGTTGAGCTACTGAGGGAAATGCCAGGCTTTGGGAAGCAGCACTGCACCGCCATGTCACAAAGGGCAGGAAGCACCATACTAGAGGCCAAAGTGCCCAGGAACCAAGATGCTGAGACTAAGCAGCAGCTTTTTCTTCTCACCTGCAGATTTTAGCAAGTAGAAAAGAGCCCCATCACGGGCTTGCCACTGGGGGAAAGTGGTCATCAAGCCTATAAACATTCAGGTGGAGAGTTACTGAGTATTCCTTCCTATTTATGTCTTGTACCTCCCTTTGATGACTGTAGCTGAACTATAGCATCTCCAGAGATCACTTTGAACCTCAGTGATTCTGCTCTTCACCTCAAACTACAGATCATATAAGCTTGCACCAAAATAACTACCAGAACAAATTACAGCCTATTTAATTCCTTTGGTTCCAGTTTGCCTGAGGAGACCCAGAAGGATGTTCTTGTTTTTTTAATAAGGCATCCATAAATCCTTGTGCTGCCTGTCAGGCAGCTTCACTCCAACCTGCACCCTGGCCTGAGTATCCTTAGCTGGACCCTCTGAGCAGCAGATCTACCTGAAGCACGTCAGGCTTATGGCATTTTTCCATCTATAACACAGCAGATCTGGGCAGGAACCTTTGTACCATTCCCTTTGAAAAGCTCCAGTGACCTGCTGCAACACTCAGCAAAACCCACCCAGCAGAGTCAGCACTGTCACCTTCCCTGGCAACTCAGACCGATGGTGCAGTTCTGCCTCAGCTGCCCTTTTATCAGCCATTCAAGCATTTCCCCCTCTCTTTTGACCCTATCAAAAAGGCAGGAAAGCAGCCACAGTTTAGCAAAAAGGAATTCTGAATGGCTGGAGTTAAGAGGTTGAGCACCAGTGGAGTTCTGGCCCATCAGCTGAGCCCTGCTAACTGGACACGTATTTATACTAGTAGCTCAGTAGTTGCAGTGATTTGGGAGGTTGCTGCCCTGTGCTGTCCATTCTGCCTTGCTGATGGAGATCATTATACCCTTAGCTAATGCAACAGAGAGGAGCGTGTGCCAGGCTTTTCACTTCCAGTTCAGCAGATCAACCATCAACAGTCTGCACTCAACCTCAGGGCATGAGCTGCAGGGGTGAGGAACTGGCAAGCTTTTACTTCGTAACCTGCCAGATCTAAATCCACTACAGCCTCTGGGTCACAGCCATTAGCCTGCAGCAAGAAAGAAGTAAAGCACTACAGTTTTAACAGCTTTGGAAAACATCTAAGTGGAGCAGCAGTTTGTCTTCACAGTGGGCTGAGCCTGCACATAGTCTGCAGCCACAATACCATGCACAGTGACTTGTGCCTACAGGAGCAATGGAAACATCACCAAAAGTCTCACAGTGCCAACTCTGTGCCACAGACCATCAAAAAAATTCCCTTGAAGAACACGCTGGGTACCAGAGCTTTTCACAGTAGGTCTGCAATCACTGCTTCCCGCCAGTCATGCTTCCAGACAAACACTGACACTGTCCCCACTACTGGAGAAATGCCAAAGAGGTTAAGAAGACTTGTCACTGCTATAGCACATCAGGAACAGAGCGCAATAGACTTCCTATACAGGCATTAGAGAACAGCCCTAAAAGAGGCTGTCTTGGAGGGACAACTCCATTAGAGGTGTCTTCACCTCATCTCACAGAAACTGATCTTTTCACTCATTAGTCTAATCCTTTGGGGTGGCATTTGCAGCAGCAAACACTTGTCTAGCTCTGTGCACAGTCTAGGACTGGAAGAGGAAGAAGGCTGTGAATGCAAGATGGGGAGAAGAGGCAAGGCCTAACATGGTTTCTTGTGGTAGAAGTCTTGCTTGCTTTGTTTTGGGGCTGACTTTAGAAACCGGAGCTATTCAAGGCACAGAGGTAGGTACATGGCATGTAGGGAGTGTCTTGTTCCCCAAGTGTTCTGCACTTTAAAGGACGGTACAGCTCACATAGAGAGAAGCTGGATCAGAGGGCCAGGAAGCACAGCCAGTCAGGACAGGCTGAAAGAGCAAGAGCTTCATTCTTCTATGGAGAAGAAGACTGCAACTTGAGAAAGCCGGTAACAGGGCTCACCAGTGTCGAGGACTGCAGCATTGCTGAAAGCACCGTGCTGTCCTCCACACACACAGAGGCTGGTGAGAAAGCCACTTTCTCTGAACAGCAAGCACGGGAGCTTCAGGTCAGACAACAGGAAAACAAAGCAGCGCTGCGCTAGGCTGCCTGGCCTCTGCTACCACAGGCAGATGTGAGCCAGCACCACCAGGAACATCCGCCTGGTCCTAGGCTCCAGAAAAGGACCAGGTGGGCTCCAGAGGTCTCGTTCACTCCTGTCTTTCTATCGGGAAGAGGACAGTGGAAAAGTATTAGAGGCAGACACGGGGAAGACAGAATATAAAGATCATTTCTGCGACCGATCCCGACTGAATTGAATTGACTGGAATAACACGCACAAGGTTTTTCTGCCCATCAGGAGAAAAGGTGAGGATGGACAATGAAGGGAGGCTGCCGTTGGCAGTCCAGGCTCTTCTCTGTGTATGTACAGAAGTGAGAGGTGGAGAGCCTGGACGATGGGGGGACTGCAGAGGAAACAAAGGCTCTTACAGCAGAGGCAGTTAAATGACAGGTTAGGGAAACACTTACTTTTTCCCTTTGTGACACAGGTTCCCTGTCTGATGTGGGTGAGTTGAATAAAGTAAACGTTCTCTCTCTGGTGCTTAAACAAGCATTCCTCATCCTTCATGTACTTGACCTGACAGTAACATCAAACAGCCCCAAGTGCAAGTGAGGCACACCGGAGGTGATGCCATACTTCTGAGAAGAAATCAAGGATAATACATTTTCAGATGGGAAGGCCAAAGCACTGCACCTGCAGGTCTCCAGCTCTGAACCATCACTCTTACCACTAATAGCTAGTTTCACTGAAAAAAGAGAGACATGAAGTCACTACCATTTAGAAGCAGACACAAACACAGCAAAGCATGTTTGGATGGGCTAATTCCCATTAATTATTAAAAAGAATTAATAACACCCCCCACACCCCTTCTATCAAACGACAAATTACTGATAAAGGGAGTGTTTCATGCAAAAAGTACTCTGTGGAGAGGACCAAGTTGAATAAAATCCACCACTCAACATCACAGCCTGCATGAAAGGCCAGTGAAACAACGTGCTATGCAAGACAGAAGGGCTCCAATAGATGTTGCCTTGACAGAGCAAATCTATGTGAGCAGATATGGCTACCAGTCCCCCAGAAACAGTCAGGAGAGAGCTGATAACAGAGGCAGCTATCACCAAGGGACACTGAGGAACAGCCAGAAGAGCATTCAGGAGGCAGAGCCCCAACCCAAAAGACCAAGAACACCACACATGAAGAAACTCCTTCCTTTTTTTGATTCCTGCATTAAGAAAACAGGACTATGCACAAAGTTACCTATAAATGGAATAAAATTAACAAGGTATCAACTGCAAATTTGCCAGCAAAGGGGCAATTCACAAGATCACAACCAGAACATCTGGAACCAGAAGCAGTAAGTGTCACATCAAGAGTACTGCCCAGATTCCAAAGAGAAAACCTGAGATGATATTCCCTTCAAATTAAGCTAGTAGAGGTGACAGAAGCTCTTGGACAAATCAAAAGGTTTAAAAAGGTTACAGGGAGCTCGTTAACAACTGAGTGCAATCTAACACGGGAACGAAGAACTCTGGAAACGGGATGGAGGGAGCAGCTGGAGGCTTCCTGGAGAGGATGCGGTAACTTGCACACGGGCAACAGAAAGTATCCGGATACACCGGCGGCTCGGCTGGTGCCGGGGCTGGTCGCTCACCGCGGCCGGCTTCTGCCTCGCCGAGGCACCCCCCGCGGCATCGGGTCGGACCGAACATGGGCCAATGTGGTGCCAAAACGCACAGGAAAAGCTTAGTGAGGTGGAGAGGAGAGAGAACGCCCAACAGTAAAACGCAAAGGACTGCTGGGATCTTTCCTGGCTTTGCACAGGAGATCCGTGGAGGAGTGGGGGAGCGAAGAGATGGGGAAGCTTAAGAAGCCCCCACGTACCCTCCTGCCCGGGGCTACAGCCAGCAGGTAACGGGGCAAGGGACAACGAAGAAGCGGCGACCGGTGGGACTGGGAGCAGCGGGGTTCTCGCCGGCTCCCCGGTGGGGTTTGGGAAGGCAGCGGGATGCCGGGGCAGCTCCCGGCCGTGGGGCTCCCGCCGCGCCCAGGTGAGCCCTGGGCAGGTCCCAGCGGGTGACACCGGGACACCGATGGAGCGCTTCTCCGGGACACCTGTCCACCTCCGCCGCGCTTGCAAACTTCTCCCGGAGTTGCAGCCCGCCCGCTCCCCTACCGGCTTTACAAGGGTCGCGGTACTCCAGCAGCTCCTCCGCCGTCTCCGGGTCCCGCACCGTTAATGCGATTCCCCCTCCGCCCGTCCTCGCGGTAGGCAGAAGTAGCGGCAACAGCAGCAAGCAGCGGAGCGGGGCGGCCCCGTGGCCCATAGCGGCGGAGCGGGCGGCACGGCTGCCCGGGATGCGGGCACTGCGCGGCGCCAGCAGCCCCGCCGCCGCGGTGAGGGGCGGGCGGGGGTTGGGGGGGCGGTGTGTGTGTGTGCCCCGGCTGTCAATCAAGGCACGGACAGCCAATCACGGCTGCACCCCGGCCTTCTCCCCCGCCCTCGACGGACCCCGAAGCCCCGCCCGGCGCAGAGCTGCGGAGTCCGTCGGGAGCGGGACACCGGTTTCCTCCTCCCGTTGTCGCACTTGGGTGCAGAAGCTGAAACTATGATACTAAAATGAAGACAACCAAATTCATTAATAATTGCCATTATTATTTGCCCCCAAAATAACCGCTGCTTGAAAGGCAGCCAAAGAGAAATAGTTCAGCTGCCGCTGGGAGAAACATTATTAGGCATTGCTGCCTTAAAATCCACATGTACAAGTAGTTGCAAGACTGTGGATGGAGAAAGATGTGTGGAAAACAAACCCAAAGTAAAGAATGGGAGAAATTAAGAAAGATGGGGCAAAGCATCAGGGTGTGTGTCTACCTCTCTAAAGTACTTTTTAAGTGCATTATTGTAGCTTTCACGGGCAACTGGGCTGTTTAACTGGAAATCTGGGCTTTGGGATCACACCACTGGATGCTGGAGAGTTTTAAGAGCTGTCGCACAAGGATCAGCCGTGTCCTTTCATATGGGTTCAACACTGCATAGGGCAGTTGCTGCTCAAGCAAGACATTGGAGTCTGAGGCTGCAGCAACAGTTAAACGTCTGTCACCTATCCTCATGCCACTCAACAGACGCAGCACTAGGCAAAGATAGTACAATCCCTGCCCTGGTGAGCAGAGGAGAGCTGACAAGTGTGCAGACTCAGTAGGGAGTTCTTGGGATGAACATTGACACCACAACCTCCCTGTGCCGTAACTCTGCTCGTTCAACTGCGTGCTTCCAGGCTCCCACAGCAGGATCTTTGAGCAGTGTTTTGCATTACAGCACCAGTTTCAATCCCTTCCTTCACTCAGACAGATGATGGCTTGCCATCAGCTATCCATAAACTTGTCACTTCCATCTATGGCAATGAATGATACCTGAGCATAAAAAGAAACAACATGATTCAGGCATCTCCTCAGCAGGCTACTGCAGGCTAATGCAGGCTACTGCACACCGCTTCTGTTTCTGCCTCTTCTCCTCCCCCCTTCCCCTAATATTGGCTTCCCAGAAAAGATAAAGTCAGGAAATGAATATCCTCTTTAAACCTTCACAGAGGCCAAAAAAGCTGCATCAAACCCTGGCATGAAGACCATGGTTAAAATCTCTGCTGATTAAATGCACTAGAGTTTTCTACAACTGATGAAAAACCCATTGGGTGAAGACAAATAGCTGGCTGGGGAGCACAAGGAGACTCCCTCGCACTTGAAGGGGAGACTGGCACGAGTTACACACTTTCCACACCAAGTAGCAGGTTCACCTATTTCCCATAACACACAGCACTGGGGAGACAGAGCCCATGTATCTACCCAGAGGGGGAGGTCAAGAAAGATAAAAAACAGGTGTCAAATAAACTGCTATCAGCAAGGTGCAAGAGCTGCATTCAGACTGTAACACTGGGGGTTCTGGCAATAGCTCAGGAGAAGACAGAACACGTTTCTTCCACTTTGTGCTTCCAAGCAGGTCTCGAAGGATCAAAGGAAGAACCTGAAGGACAGGGATTAGCAGGTGCGGTGTCTGGATCCCCCACAAGGGAAAGGCTCAGGCTACTCCAGGGGCTGTTACTCATGGGATAGGAAGATAAAGCATTCACAAGAAAGGTCTGGGAATTTCATTGCAAGAGTGTAACACCCTTTTGGTGCATCAATCTTGATAAAATGAGGCAAAACCAGGACTAACAAGAGCACATTTCAATGGATGGGTCAAGGTTGTGACTAGGACTTACTGCTCAAAGTGCTGCTTGGTAATTTGATTTTCCTGAGGATGCTCATTCCAAACTCTCTGCCCTTCACTCCTCACTGATGGTCACCAAACTGGGGTTGCAACACAAAATCGAGCCTGGAGAATATCAGCACTTTGAATGGGAGCCCTAAATGAGTACCAAACTCCTGACGATTTGAAATGCAGTTGACACAGCCATTGATGAGCATCCTGAACATAAACAAGGAAAGGATAGGTAATTTTTGAGACCTGTGTTAGGTTGCTGCTTTCTATGCTGATTTCTATGATAAGAGCAAAGCCTAATGGTTACTTTAAAAGGAAAGGATGATTGACCCTCTGTGCTTCAGAACTCCCAATTCTAATGAGATAACAGATATTTCTCTCTACTCTGTAGAGAAGGTGCTGGCAGTATTACTTCACTTCTGAGCTGGAAAATAAAAGCTTAAACACTTGCAAGGGTGGGTCAACAGCTTCCTTCGTGAGCATCATGGATTAGCAGAGCAAGCACCACCCTTGTTAGCAGTGTGGAGAGCTGGGCTGGCACCCACTAAGAGCAAAGTCTTTTGACCACTTGGAAACTAACCTCTTTGAGGGTGGCAACCTATGCTGTGGAGCCCAAACTCTCCCCTTCAGAAGCTCTGTATAGACATGGATAGGCTTACAAGAGGACATCCTACAGCTTTGAAGGAGGAAGAGGAAGGGAGCAAAATAAAATGTGGCTCATTAATTGTGCAAATTATTCAGAGGAGTATATTATTATTATCCACATAAAACAAAAAATTGCCCACTAAAGCAGGCTCTGGAAATCCTGAAAATGAGAGCTGCTTAACCCTTCTAGAACTGGCTCAGAGTAACAGTCATGGCATTATGCAACTGGCATCCAAAGCAGTACACACAGAGTAATGACTACTACCTGGTGTTTAGAAGATCACTTCACATCACCTTGATTGGCAAATGCCACATCAGTGCAAACAAGGAACACAATAAGCCCTGTGAAAGCACATTTTTCATCTGAGCTGGTAAAATAGTCAGTGAAGTTTCACACCAGCAATGCAACTCGTGACACCCACAGCTAGCTATTTGAAAACAAAACAATCTCTATCCATCGCTGTCAAAGGCAGCTTTTTCCTTTGCAGAATCCCCTCCTGCTCAACACATGCAAACAAAATCCACTGCCTTTTCAAGCCTCGCTGAGCAGGAATGCACACAGCTTTTTCTGAACAGCATCCACGAGCAAAGCTATGCAGGAGCTACTTAGCACATAACATGTCCTGAGGCCAAAACACACACATACACATTTATTAGTTCTTCCACAAGACCTGCTTCTTCCCTCTTGCCAGCACTTGGGTACATCGAATCTTCCAACAAAGTGACAGAGGCACTACTCCTTTGGAGCCTGTCCTGCTGCTGACTCCTCACCCACCTCCAGGTTTACAAGCAGAGATTTCCTTTCCTGGTCTTAGCTCCCCAAACATGCTAATATATTTCTTCCTCCATGCACATCACCACTCCAGGGCAGATGGAGTCCTGGAGCCCAGCAGCACATCCCTCTGAACACAAAGCATTCTCTTACCTCTGCATTTCCAGTGCCCCTCACGTCTTCTTAGGCTTAGTTCATTGCTTCCTGCTGCACGTGTAACCCTGTGTGCTGTGCATCACTTCCTACAGGCACCACTGCGTGCTCTGCAGAGCTATCACCTCCCTCTGCTTGATGACACTCTATCAAAGGCTCATTTAATCTGTTAGTACCATTACAGGCTTCCCACCCTGATGAAGCATGTTCAATTTCCCCCTCTTCTTTTGCACATTTTCTCCACCTGGTTTCATCTAGCAGTCTATTGATCTCAACACTCCTTTTAACTCCTAGAGTTGATCCCTCTCAAGACAGCCCTTCTTCACCAGCTTGACCACTAGCATTGACAAATCCAGGTGATAAAACTAATATTGACCCCTGATTTCACTTTCATCCATCACACATTTTAGTCTCTCCTGCAGTAGGTTACTAGGGTGGTTGTTCTTTCTTTAATCAAGTTTATTGCATTGCCACACAAGAAATACATGTAAGGTTAAATGATTCACTACCCTTTCACTAATCTTACAAGGTGCTGACACATATGTGCTGAAACTTGTTCCAGGGGTTCTGAAATCCACTCTACAGAGCTTGCTGCAGTCATAGGGAAGCATGACAAGACACGTGTACCTGTGCGTTAACAACTCAGCACACATTTAAGGGGGTGATCCTGCCCCTCTACTCTGGTCCTGAGAGACCCCACTTGGAGTATTGTGTGCAGTTCTGGTGTCCTCAACATAAAAAGGACATGGAACTGTTGGAACAAGTCCAGA